>QZGG01000850.1:0-96057 GCA_006409495.1 Sedum album | reverse complement strand
TGAGACATGTGAGTTGCACATGTTTACATATAACATGCACATGCACATGCACATGACAAATGCAATGACGTGGTGCAATCTAAGTCATTGATGAAATACAATCAACAGATGCAAAGGGAGTTTTATGGATCCACCAAAATAAATAGTTACACATAAAATATCCCCTCGTTATATATACAAGTCATTTTTCAGAGTTTTAATAAATAGGAAAAAATTTAGATGCATTATCCATCTTGATACTTTTACCCTCTCTTTTGCCTTGATTAGACACACGCTAGAGATATTTTGATAATTTTCAAGTAGATTATTAACATATCCTTTATTTTTTTTGAACTGAAAGTCAAAATGAGAGGGAATATTGTTATTTCGTTTGTTGATATGCACTCAGTGCATAACAACACTATATAAATAATTAGTTACGTGATATAAGTGATGAGAATTAAAATATCACTTTCTCTTCAATTTTCAATGAAATTCCACAAATCAATCCATAATGCATACATTTGTAGATTTTTTTTTTGATAGAAAGGCCAAAGGCCAAGAGTATAATTCGAGGACTTAAAGGCTAACAAAAGTTAGTCTGACACAGTCTAGTCTAGACAAATAGAAAATGAAAAGTAAGGATTAAACCGAGTACTTTGCCTCGGTATGTACAAAAAATGTGGTGCAAACTGAAAATTAAAGTACGTCCACGATGACTGTAGGCCGAAAATGCAGTAATAACAAAAGATAATAATGTTGAACTTCGAAAAAGATATCTCCGGAAGAAAATCAGTTGTAGAATTTTGACACATGTCAGTCTTTTATGAAACTGATACTTTGTGACAAGCAGCATAAAATAATAAGTACATTTTACTAGTAATGCAGTATACGGAGTAGTAAACAACGTGTTCTACTATATAATATGCTTATGGGAATGGGCCGGTTTGAATGTCACACTTCTCCGGCATTTATGCTTTCATTATTTATTAGTTCATGTAGGGTTTGTCAAAGTTTGTATTCATAACCGACTTGCGTAGTTAATGGCCTTTATATATTCCATGTTTGTAGCATATGCCTTATGTTTCTATAGTGAATGGCTTCTATAAGCAAAGTACAATTTTCATAAAAACAATCATAAAGTTAACAAAACGCGTAATACATTTCCAAGCAAGCTTTGCTAAATATATCATAAATTTGATGGAAAGCACAAAAGTGGGGTTTCATGTTTCAAATGCTTAACTTTCATTTCAAGCAAAGTCCAACTGTCCCACAATATGAGTTTGTCAACTTTTAAAATCAACAGTTAGTCATGTGGAATTGGATCCAATACTGCTTACACCAGTTTACAGATGATCCAAAACTATATAGTTTAGATTTAAAATTATGTCATTTAGATCTAAACTACGTCGTTTTATAAAGGGGTTTAGTAATTTCTAAAATTGGATTTTGATATATTACGTAGTTTTATATATATTCAAGTTAAACTACGTAGTTTTAACTTGGCAGCATTTGACTGCACGATACACCAGATATGAATCCTAGCCATATTATCATCAATATTTTTTAAACAGGTTGAAAATATGTGTTGATGAAAACACATCAATTTTATCATCTCAATTCGATGAAAAGACATCAAATTAAATTTAATCTTTGAAAAATTCATCATCTCAGTTTGTTGACGTGAAACTGAATCGCTTATGGGTTGCCTATGGGATAGGGATCATCATGTTACTTGATAGATCGATGACGTTGATACAATCTAAATCTTGAAGAGAGGTTTTCAGTATAATTAGGGTCTTGGACTCGAGATCGTATAATGTCGTATCTGAAGTGTCGTTTTTTATGAGGAACGACGACCTTCATTTGTGGATTTATGCCCGTCCCACATCAATGGGAATCTGTGTGCGTGATAGCTAGTTAAGTTATGCTATCGACACTCATGTCACCTAAGTACCCTTGGTCACCACAACTTGGGACTCTATCCTTAAAAATCAGGTACTTAGGTGACATGAGACTCGACAAGCTAGCTTATCTAGCATCTTTCTTGCGCACTCTACCCGATGTAGGATGTTACATACACCCCCACAAATATAATATCAACGTCCTTGTTGAGCCTAGCCATACAGACATCTCATACCCTCCTATCCTTTCGATGACATTTGTCATCTATTGCAGAGAGTCGGCTCTAATACCATTTTTAACTATTCGACCGGAATACTCGACCGAATCGTTGTTAGCCTAATCTGCTCAAAACACATGCAGGTGCATTTTTTTGAATATAATCACCCTTCAATTCAATTTTGATCAAATCATACTACATGTCACTGTTTCATCACCTATATGTTGTTAAATACAATGTTGAATAGTAGTTATACTATTGGTATGCGCCACTCAAAACCCTAATCGTATCTAGTTCATACTTGTCGATTTTCCTTTTGTGAAGGGTGATTAGAGTAAATCGGAGGATATGGTGGAGAGTGGTCAACATATGGAGATGCCGTCTGCGGATAGGTATGTCGCAACTACACTTCGTGTATATCTTTCTCTTTATTTTCTGATTTGTAAACAAAATTAGGATTTGATTACTAAGTTGTTAAACTTAAATGCAGAAAACGATAGATCCAAGAAACAATCATTGGGTAGAAGAAATAAATGGAAGACTCGATTCTTGATATTAGCAAGGAATGTTAGTTATGGTCCATAATATTATGTACAGAGGTTCATGAACCATATTTATTTATTTTCTGAAACATATGCGTCGTCATAAAACTATTATGTAATCGAAATCAAATGCACTTTGTCGTATGATTCAAAAAATGAGAAGTGTGGTTCATGAATCGAATTAAACAGATTTTTGAACCATACTCTTAATCTTTATGGTCCATAAAAATGAGAAGTATGGTTCATGAACCATATATCATTGTTTTTTAAACCATATGCAAAAACGAACTTGAACGTTACACAAAACTAGACACATGAGGATTCATAAATTATTATAGTATGGTTCAAGAATCATGTATCATTATTTTGAACCATATGCAGATAAAAATTAAGCGATAAAAAAATCAAACATCGAAAGATTCATTAATTACTACTATATTGTCTAATACCATACTTCATTATTTTTTTGGACCATACGTAAAATGAACATAAAGTTAAACATTATCGATAAAATTCATACGGTTAGTGAATTCACGCGAAGATAGAGAACAGACTAACACACAAGTGAAGTTTTTTGAAAAAAACGATTTAGTATTATTGATCATTTAAAAAAATTCAATTTATGGTTAGCGTATATTACGGTGATGAGTACAGAAATATATTTTTGAAACATTTATTAGTAGTTTCAAATTACGATTTTAACCTTTCCATGATTAATTATTTATTTTGGGGTTAGTTTTTATAGCCTTCATATTAGTATTAATTAACTGTTCAGATCAGTTTTATATTTTATATGAAATATGATACTTTATACATGATCCATTTCCGGTATCCAATTTGTTTTTTCAAACATCATACTTGTAAAGAGAGGTTGTATCCTGTGGATCCATTCAATTTGGTGGACTCGTGGATTCCCTCTTGCATCCGTTGATTGCATTTTTTGGACGCACCAGATTGCGCCACGTATGTGCATTTGTCATGTGCACATGACAAATGCACACGTGCAAGTCACATGCTTCATTAATGCGCTAGCACAATCTGGTGCGTTCAAAAATGCAATCAACGGGTGCAAGAAAGCATTCACAAATCCACTAAATTGAGAGAATTCACCTGATACATTTCCCTTGTAAGGATACTATAGTAATTTTAAATGTTTTGCTTAAAATATAAAAGAATTTTGGAGTACAATTATTTTATTGGGTGATGTAATGCTGGGGAGTAAATGGGGCATCTGTCAAGCAGTGGTTGCTGACGTCCTGAAGAGAAAAACAGCTGGTTTTGTCTGCAAAAACAAAAAGTAGATATTGGCAATTTCCAGGAAATAACCCATTGATGACGACATGTTTGTATTCTAAGTCAGAATTGATTCTCTAATCGAAAGTCTAAAAGCAAGATTTCTTGCATTTAAATTTCAAACTACAACGGTCCGATATCTCTGATGTGATTCTTTTACAGCTTTTTACCAGCAGCACCATCAAATCAGGGAAATTGGTCGTTTTTTAGCATCCAAAACAATACAGTTACAATAAAAAAAAATGGATTTATTATTTTCTAATACTGAAACTGAATTTTAAATTGATGATAGAATTTAGATCATTTTATTGATAGATCAATGACTAGCTGAACATTGTTTGAATAGTGATTATTTAATTCTAAAATATACTCCCTCCGTTCTCATAAGTTTGTCTAAAAACATATATTTCACAGTATTTACGGTACTAATGAGTGTAAAATATGTGGTTGAGAATGAAAGATAAAAGAATTTGAGAGGAAAGATTAAACATGTAGTTGTGAATGAATGAAAGTAGACAAATACTTAAGGAATACCAAAAGGAAAGTGGACAAACATTATGAAATAGAGAGAGTACATCGTATTCCACTTTTCTTGTGTACAGTATAATAAAAGACCCACATGCATACCTTATTGAGTATGGCCCACCATTATGTGTTGAACATCGACGTGTCAAGCACATGGGTAAGCATATCTGTAACTGGATCTGACATGTCGGCAATTTTATTAAGTTCAGAGCGTCTACTGTTAATTTAAAAGAAAGATGGGCTTACACTTTGGGCCAAAGAAATTCTTTCAGTTACCTGTGTAGTCGGCCCAACCTTTGTCATTGTCGGCCCAACTTATGTCATGGTTCTAAATATTTAAAAATATATATTTCAAGATTATTAGGACTATTGACCAGATTCGAATTCGATATTGCGCGACTATTTGTTTTGGGTATCAATAAATTTATATTACAATTCTACGAGCAGTTTTGACATGCTATTAAAGAGTAATGCTCTTTTGAGACTCTTACTGTTGGGTGAGAACTAGAGACCCCCATCATGACCGTTGGTTGGGTTTGCTTTTGGGGTTCGAATTGTGCCACGTGGAGGTGAAAGAACAAAAGCAACAATTTTTCTAACCTCTGATTTCAAATTTCTCTCACCTCCACGTGGCACAATCTGGCCCCAAAAGCAAAACCAACCAACGGTCATGATGAGGATCTCAGGGTCTCACCCAGTAAAAGTTTCAAAAGAGACCACATCTACAATTAAATACCTTTACTTTATTGAATCTGAATCTCCTTGACCATCCGTAAATAAGGCTCAACGTGAAATTCATTCAGAGTGCAAAATTACATTAAAATGTGACTACTTTTTTTCATAAAGTATGTAACAACAATCAGTCATTAATGATTGTCCAAAATAGAATAAATTTAAATCTCCCCACTCACCCACAAGCCGAAACCTTCTGCTCCTTTCTCTCTCTTCCGTTCTGCCTCCTCTCTCTTCCGCTACGCTTCTTTATGCTTCGGCCGGAGCATAAATGTTCGGGGTATGCGGCTGCTGTTGTGGATGTGTGAGCGTGAAGGTTGGCTGGGTATGCGTGAAGGTTGTGCTTCCTCGGTTGGCGACGGAAGGCTGGTTCTCCGACTCCACCTTTTACCGCCGTCATCGTCGGCCGACGTTTTGCTGCTATTTCTCTGCTCGTCCGGATGCCGGTTGTCGGTTGTCTAGGACGCTTCACTGTTTTTGTTGGTTGTTTTGTTCTGCAGTTTTTTCGTTTGCTTGTTTTTGGTTGATTTGGATTATCGGTTTGCTTGTCTTGGTTGATTTGCTGTTGTTTCTCTGCTCGACGGCTGCTGCTGGCGGTCTTTTTGGGTGTGCTTGATATTTGGGTTTGTTGGTGGTGGTCGGTTCCGAGGATGCGTCTGTGTTTTACGGCCGTCCTTTTGCTGTTTATGGGCTCCGTCGTAGATCACGGCCGTCCATTTGTAGCGTTGCTGCCTGTGCAACTTTTTGGTTGGGTTGTTGTTTGCTCGGCTCGGTGACGTCTATTGCTGCTGCTGCGTCGGTTGTTTGCTGTGGCGTTAGGTCGGCCGTGTCTGTTGTTGTTTGCGATGTCTCCGATGGGTTTGGTTGGCGGCTGCTGCTGGTTGCTGTCGTTGGCCGGACCGTCGACCGGATCGCCGGTGTGGTCGCACCTGTTTTTTGGCTGCTGCGTGGCGTTCAGCTTGTCTGCCACGTGGCTTCTGGTTGTGTTGCCGCGTCATCTATGCTTCTGTTGCAACGTGGTGTGTATTTTTGGTAGCTAGGTGGCATGTGCCGGGTGGTGCTACTTGGCTTGTGTTTTGTTTGCCACGTGGTTCTGACTGCCACGTGGTGACAGCTTGATTTGCGTGGTTTACGGACTATTCTGGATAGCTGGTGTTCTCAGATTACCTTCTTAAATATTCATGCTGATATTCTTCAATTATTAATGACTTCTTGGAGCTCCTGCAATTCAGAATGGTCGTCGGGTTGGTGCTCACATTCTCATGCTTCTATCACTTTTGTTCGACTATTTTTTGGTACTGAGGCGAAGTACCTCGTTCATACTACGCTTACATTAATTTTATTTTGTGTTTGAGGTCTTCATTCGCTGGTCGATTGGAATTAAGTCCTCTTTTATATACCTTTTGTTAGAATAAGGAAATAATGTAGGGTACATGTTGGACTTAAGGAAACATGAAGGACCAAGCTTGGGCAGTAAGTTTCTAAAGATATTCAAGGTTTCCTAAAGATATTCAAGGTTTCCTAAAGAAACCAAATCTTGATTATCTACTTACCTAAACCAACCTTAGCTAGGCCAACATGGTTTCCTAAGACTTGTATAAATACCCTACTTGTGTACTCTTGTTATTTAGTACAATCAATACTCTTTTCTCAACTTTTCTTTGTTTACTTCCTTACTTGTCATTCTTCCACACTCTACAAACTCAATATACTCTGAATTCTTTCATGGTATCAGGAGCAAGATCCTAAACAACTTCCGCACATAAAAAAAATCAAATTTTTTTTCCACAAACTCTCATCATGGATACTCGAGTTGTGGCAATACCAGTGGTCCTTAAGGGGCCTAATTATGTTCTATGGTCTAGAATGGCCAGAGTTACCTTGGGGAGTAAGGGGTTATGTTCTCATCTTGAGGGTGATAAGGCCCCCACAATTACTACCAAGGGAGATGATGGGAAACCTGTCACAAGATGTGATGAAGAGAAGTGGCTACAAGAGGACTTATTGGTGATGACCATACTACAAGCCTCTTTGGATGTGTCAATCCTTGAAGCCTACTCTTTTTGTGTGAATGCCAAAGCCCTGTGGGAGACACTTGAGAAGGTTTATGGCAACACAAGCAATCTGAGCCGTGTGTTTGAGGTCAAGAGGGCACTCAACACCCTAAGCCAAGATAATATGGAGTTCACAAAGCACTTTGGGAGGTTCAACACACTATGGGCAGAATTGGAGACTTGGAGAACCTCAAACTATTGATCCTGCAATCCTCAACAAGAAGGGAAGAGAATAAGGTGTTTGGGTTGCTGCAAACCCTAGATCACTCATACAAAGATCTTGTCAAACACATTCTAAGGGCAGACAAGCTCCCCTCCCTGGAAGAAGTGTGTGCACAAATTCAGAAGGAGCAAGGCTCCACTTATCTTTTTGAAGGGAAGAAGGAGTTAAGTGTGGCTCATAGAGTTGTGGATGAAAAGGCTAACCAGGTGGTTAACAAAGTTGATGAGAGGAAGAGTTTGATGTGTGATCACTGCAAAAAAGAGGCCATTTAAAAGACAAGTGTTGGATTCTACACCCTCACTTGAAACCTGCCAAATTCAAGCAACCACAAGCCAATAAAGCTAATGAGGACTCAACCGGACCTAAGGAGGATCAATACTTGAAGAAATCAGACCTAGATGCTCTCCTCCATGCCTTTAAGGAGAGCATGGGTAAGTCCAATGGTATGTCTCTCTTTGCTTCTAATAAATCTGATTACTGTATAGTCGACTCTGGTGCTTCACATCATATGATTTCGAACTCCAAACTAATCAAAAACATTCAACCAACAAAAGGACATGTAGAAATTGCTAATGGTGACCGTGTGCCTATTAAAGGATTAGGTATTGTTAGATTGTTTAATAAGGACTCTAAAGCTTACTTCATGCCTGATTTTACATCTAACCTCTTATCTGTCAAAAGAATTGCTACTGATCTTAATTGTTGGGTGATGTTTGGTCCTAATGAGCTTCGATTTCAGGATATTAAGACCGGTGCTCTTCTAGGTGAAGGTGTTTCCAAAGAAGGCCTCTATTTCCTTGACAACTTAGCTAGTTCCTATATTTCTTTGCATGATGAATCTTTTACTTTCAATTCAGAAGTATCTAATGCGAATAATGAAATTTGGCATGCTAGATTGGGGCATCCTCATCCGAGGGCATTAAACTTGTTGTTTCCTGATATTAAACTTAAACATGATGAATGTGAAGCATGTATATTAGGTAAACATCACAAATCAGTATTTCCAACTTCTAAAACATCATATGAAAACTGTTTTGACCTAGTACACTCGGATGTATGGACTGCCCCTTGCATATCTAGGGATAACCATAAGTACTTTGTTACATTCATAGATGAAAAGTCGAAATATACTTGGTTAACCCTATTACCTTCTAAGGATAGAGTACTAGATGCCTTCATTAATTTTCAGAATTATGTTACTAACCACTTCAATGCGAAGATCAAAACATTTAGAACAGATAATGGAGGAGAATACATGAGCAACGCATTCAAGCAACACCTAGCCAAGAATGGGATTGATCACCAAACGAGCTGCCCTTATACACCTCAACAGAATGGAGTGGCTGAAAGAAAGAATAGACATCTTATGGAGGTGGCACGGTCCATGATGTTTCACACTAATATGCCTAAGAGGTTTTGGGGGGATGCTGTTATGACAGCTTGCTACTTGATCAACAGAATTCCCACCAAAGTCCTCGATGACATATCTCCATATGAGGTACTAAACAAAACCAAACCTTCCATTAATCATCTAAAGGTTTTTGGGTGCCTTTGTTTTGTGTTAGTTCCAGGTGAGCTTCGAACTAAGCTGGATGAGAAAAGCACAAGGGCTGTGTTCATTGGATATTCTGCCACCCAAAAAGGATACAAGTGCTATGATCCTGTTTCAAGAAAGGTCTTGGTATCCAGGGATGTGAAGTTCATGGAATCCAAAGCTTACTTTGACAAGGCAGGATGGGAGGAAGTGAAAGATATCTCAAACTCTCCATCAGACAAAGTTGCAGCTTTGAGAAGGATCATTGACAACTTCATCACCACACCTTCGGTCCCTAGCACATCTCCTTGTGTTCCCCATCCTGATCATGAGGGGGGAATACAGGATGATGCACATGATGAATCTGATGAAGATTCAACCACAACTCCTCAAGAAGTTGACTCATCAAGTCATGATCAGGAAGAGAACCAGGAGAGTTCAGATTCTGTGAATGAAGAAGATGAAGATCAAACTCAGAATGATCAAGAAGAGAATGAAAAGAAGAAGCTGATCAAGAACCAGAATCAATTCAAGCTGAGCAAACACAAACTCTAAGAAGAAGCACTAGGCTGAGGAAGTCTCCATCAAATGGAAGATATTTTATAATGGTACTGCTGTTGCTTATCCTATTCAGTCTGTTTGTTCTTTGGATGGGTTCCCAAAGGATCACCGAAGCTTCATCAGCAAGTTGGACGAAGGGGAAGTCCCTAAACCTATGAAGAGGCCAAAGACCACAAGGAATGGATGGCTGCAATTCAAGAAGAGACCAAAGCCATGGAGAGGAATGGAACTTGGCATGAATCTGATCTTCCCAAAGGTAAGAAGGCCGTGACCAGCAGATGGGTATTCACCATCAAATACAAGAGTGATGGACAGATTGAGAGGTACAAAGCAAGGTTAGTGGCAAGAGGATTCACTCAAACATATGGGGAAGACTACCTTGACACTTTTGCACCTGTGGCCAAGCTCCATTCAGTTCGAGTCATCCTCTCAGTTGCTACAAACCTAGGATGGGATCTATGGCAGATGGATGTCAAGAATGCATTCCTACAAGGTGAGCTTGAAGAAGAAGTCTATATGCATCCTCCACCAGGGCTTGAAAGCATGGTCAAACCAGGTAAGGTTCTTAGGCTTAAGAAAGCTATCTATGGTCTAAAGCAATCACCAAGGCATGGTACCACAAGCTGAGCACAACTCTCATCAAAAGAGGATTCACAAATCTCAAGCTGATCATACACTCTTCACCCTCACTACGCCATCAGGTATAGTTGTGATCCTTGTGTATGTTGATGATATCATCATCACAGGAGATGACAAACAAGGTATACTCGAAACTAAAACTTTTCTCAATTCGGTTTTTGATATTAAAGACTTGGGTGAACTAAAGTACTTTCTTGGTATTGAGATGTGCAACTCGAAAGAGGGGTTATTCTTATCACAAAGGAAGTACACACTTGATCTTTTGTGTGAAGCAGGAAAGCTTGGAGTGAAACCAGCAAAGACTCCACTTGAGGAAGGATACAAAGTCATACGTGAGGGGGAGATTGAAGAAAAGCCCTTTGAGGATGAAAAGCTGTACAGAAGGATGGTTGGTAAGTTGATTTATTTAACTATCACAAGACCTGATATATGCTTTTTCGTGAATCAGGTTAGCCAGCATATGCAAACACCAAAGATGCACCATTGGCACATGGTAGAGAGGATTTTGAAGTACCTCAAAGGCACGGCTGGTCAAGGAATCTGGATGGGAAGGAATGGCAACACCGATGTGGTAGGTTATTGTGATGCAGATTGGGCAGGAGATAGGAATGATAGGAAATCAACCACAGGTTATTGCACCTTCATTGGAGGTAATCTCGTGACTTGGAGAAGCAAAAAACAGAAGGTGATCTCTTGTTCAAGCGCTGAGGCAGAGTATAGAGCCATGAGAAAGCTAACAAATGAGTTGATATGGATTAAAGCTCTCCTCAACGACCTAGGCATCAAGATCAACACACCCATCACTATGCATTGTGACAATCAGGCGGCCATCCATATTGCATCCAACTCAGTGTTTCATGAGAGAACAAAGCATATAGAAGTGGACTGCCACAAGGTGAGAGAGGCTGTAGAGCAAGGAGTGATTCAGCTGAGCTACACAAAAAGTGAGCATCAACTAGCAGACATCTTCACAAAGGCTGCTAGTAGCAAGGTGTGTGAGTTCATCCATTCAAGGCTTGGACTCACAAGTGTCATCCCTTAGACATAACCCTGCCGAAGGTTCTTGTACTCTTTTTGTCCTAGGTATGGTTTTATCCCATGTGGTTTTCCATACTTAGGTTTTTAATGAGGCAAGGGCTCTAGGGTCCAAGCTTGTCTAAATCCTTTAGTCAAGCTTGAGGGGGAGTGTTAGAATAAGGAAATAATGTAGGGTACATGTTGGACTTAAGGAAACATGAAGGACCAAGCTTGGGCAGTAAGTTTCTAAAGATATTCAAGGTTTCCTAAAGATATTCAAGGTTTCCTAAAGAAACCAAATCTTGATTATCTACTTACCTAAACCAACCTTAGCTAGGCCAACATGGTTTCCTAAGACTTGTATAAATACCCTACTTGTGTACTCTTGTTATTTAGTACAATCAATACTCTTTTCTCAACTTTTCTTTGTTTACTTCCTTACTTGTCATTCTTCCACACTCTACAAACTCAATATACTCTGAATTCTTTCAGATGTAACAACAGAAATGAAAACAATTGAATCAACAATACATTTACAACTTTGTGGTCGGATCAGGTGTGGTTTCATGATATGCGAGTAAAATACATAGTATTATTTTGACACTCTAAAAGACTTGTTTTTTCTTAATTATTTGCATATTTTTGGACGCTTTTATATCTTTTACATATTAAAATTTAATATTCGTGACGTTGAGTAGCTTGAAAGGAAGAATGAGTAGATTGAGTCACAACTTTTAGAGCTGTAGTCACATCTACTCGATCGTGTCAGTGAGCCAAGGAAAGTGACTCAATCGAGTCACTCATGAGTGATTCAGTCAGCCTGTGCATCCTGGCCCATTGACTCGACCGTGTAAGTGATCGAATCACTTTTGACTCGGTCGATGGTCAACTCAGTTAAAAATTATGTGTGTATAAATAAACATATTTTAAAGAAATTAGAGTGCTATACTTTTTGTTCAAAACCTAAAAGACCTCCAAGAGGTTATCAAGAATCCACACCTCAAGTTAAATGTCCAAGATTTAAAAGAAGCATCTACAACACTATTATATTCCCTACTTACCTTTTGATGTTTATTTTACTTTATATGGATAGATTTAATGTCACTGCTTCTAAGTTATCAATTAATTGATCGAAAAGTTGAGACTATGAGGCATAAATTCTACATGTTTCAATAGAATGAAGGTTTGAGAACCATGTCACTTGTATTTAACTCATCCAATTAATAAAGAGCAAAGGTTGAAGTTGATTGAGTTAGGTACTAACCTAGATAAATCAATAAAACTTAGTCTAATTGTTTGGATGCTTATTAAGACCACCAATTTACAGAAAAATATGCACAAAAATTGATAGTGGAAGATGAGAGTATGCATTTTAGTGTATTTAATGATATACAACATCCTTCTGATATATGAGATCAATTCTATAAACACTATTTGCAACTAAAGTGGAATGTAGAACCTATGTTAGATGAGATGTTTCAAACTCGGTGACAATAGATGGAATTGATCGAAGTTATTTGAGATTAGCAAGTGTCAAAAATGAGGAAAGTTTTTTTGAAGGATGTTTGTTTCTTAGTTTGGATTACCTTGGAGAAATGAGCTAGTTTGAATGGTATATATAAATGTGAGAGTTACTGATATGAGAAGACACACCATTACATGGATTTTAATGTTTTAGTGGGATATTAGAAAGTATTTATTGGGATAGAATCCAAGTTATGCAAGTCAAACAAAATTTATATAGGATGATCTAGATCCGAATCCAAAAGACGAAGTGGTACTTATCTAGCTAAGTACTACCTAAATTTACTTAAGAAAAAAGGTTGGGGATTGGTGATTGGTGATTGTTTTTAACTCCGCAACTAGAAGAATGAATAAATATTTTACTTCACCCCTAAGACTTTAAGAGAATCAAACATTTATTTTCATATGGATAAACTTCATTTGGCTAGTTTTCTTAAGGTTGCACATTCAACTCTCGTTCCTTGAAATGTATAATTCCATTAAAAGGTATCGATTCTCAACCTCTCGGTTTATTGGGTGATGCTGAACTCAAAACAAACCTAACCTACCCCAAGAGTAATTGTCGCTCTTGCGCACATTCAACCCTTAAAGCAACAATGAAACAGGATATGCAATCGTCTAACGCTTGGCATGCAATTTAGTGAACATGTAATGACAACAATTAAGAATCTACCAAAATTAGTTCTAATGTGTGGAAAGAATTTCAAAAATATCTATTGTAGCCTACGGGATCCATAAGATGTATAATCACGAGTGAATTACTCACTCATGGTGCGGTTCATACACAGAACAATAAAAATGTAAGAAATGAACATAAATGTAAAAATAGAAATTTTAGTAATAAAGATACTATTCTTGATCTTCAATCATCAATCCAAGCCTCTTATTATACTTGATCTTTGGTCTTTATTTTAGGTTTTGATTGGCAATTATAGTAATTTTAAGTGAGAGTTACCTGTATATGGCTTAAAAAAATCTCGAGCTAGACAATGTTTTTATTTTATTAAAAAAGAGTACGAAGACTCGGAAGGTACATAACAGAGGACTTAATTCCAATCGACCAGCGAAAGGAGACCTCGAACACAGAATAGAAAAGTAAATGAAACGTAGTGTGAACGAGGTACTTTGCCTCAGTACCAAAAAGAATAGTCGAACAAATTTGACAGAAGCGCGAGAATATGAATACCAACCGAGCGACCATTCTGAATTACAGGACCTCCAAGAAGTCATTAAAAATTGAAGAGTATCAGCACGAATATTTCAAAAGGTATCTGAGAGCACCAGCAGTCCAGAATAGTCCCTGAATTGAAATACGGAACACGTGTAATGGAGAGGCAGGAGCAGAGGACGTGACCATAAGGGAACAATATTCAAACTTTGGGTGGGACACGTGTCCACACCAAAGGCAGCCACGTAAAGAACCAAGCTACTGCAAGGACAATTATCGCCAGAGACGTGGGAATCGCAAGACAAGTGCCACGTGGCAACAGAAGACACGCGGCAGCTTATCAAAATAAACACGACGCAACAGCCTGCGTCGACATGAAAGCAATGCAGCGACTCAACCGACCAGGCGGAACGGTGAGCGCAGCCAACCCAACACAGCAACGCAACCAGCCACAGCCGCGCAAAGGATGGCAGAGAAACGGAGCGACGGGGAAGAAGGCCGCTGAGCAGCGACAAACGAAGCAACCGCCACCAATCTCCACCCATAGGCCACCCTACCAAACAAGAGGATTCACCGGAGTGAAACAGGGAAGAAGGCCGCAAAAACGGACTCCAAACCAGCCAACACAGTCGGGAAACAAGAACCGAAATCCGACTCAGCCGAAAGAAGACACCCACCGCCGATCCAATCCACAACCTCCACCCAGGAACCAGCCGACCAACCTATCGACAGTGGAGTCACTCCTCAACCGAGCCAAATCGGAAAAAACAAGAGCTTCAACCGGGCCAGAGCCTAGCCAAGCCAATCAAAACGAAGCATCAAACACCGGGACCTAAAACACAACCAAAGAAACCCGACACCAAACGCCGCCCAACAAAACGCACGACAATCCAAAACAGAACTGCCACCAAAAACTCACGAAAAGAACTGCATCCACCTTAAAACAACCACAAAACCAACCATCAAAGCCGCACAATAGACGGAGAAGGTCAGTGGAAGGAAAGGCGTCGGCGGATAGGTTAGAGAGAGAGTGGGGGTGATGGAGCGTATTTATACGATCCATCATTGTCTTATTTCCGTTATTCTTATATGCTTTATTTGCGAAATATTACCTTGTCGTAGTGTTTTGCGTTTCAGGCGTATTTGGAGTGCAATGGAGATTTTGCACGCTTATCGAGCAATTTTAGACGGATTCAGAGCAAGAAGACGAAGGAAATAAGCGAGAGCAGACTGGATGACGTCAGCCGCGGACGGTGCTACGTTTCTATCCGCGGACCTTACTATATTTACAGATATTCTTAAGGGTCCGCGGCTAATATTCAAGAGGGGTCCGCAGTCGGGTCGGTCCGGCCCAAATTCTAAATTTCAGCATCTTTTGATTAGGGTTTCACACCTAATTTGGGGATCATCTTTGGACGGCGACATTCCAGAGCTTAGAGTAGAGACAGCGATCAAGCTTCAGCCTTAGTCTTCAAAAATTGATAAATCTTCGAACTCAGTTTTACTATTTTGTTTTGTTACAATGTTTTCCATGAGTAGCTAAATTTCCCTACAGTTTGGGGAATTGAGTTGCAACATTGTATGAGATCATTGAATAGCAAGTTTTAATCTATTGAATTCTGTTCTTTGCTATAATTGCATGTATTGTTATTTGCTTAACTCAGCCTAGTGTTACGCAGAGCCGAAACTAGTGTTCCATCAGAGGCGAAGAGAAGCTCAGGCGGCACGCAGGAGGTTACAGTATGAGAACCCGCTGTACGATCAGCAACCTCCTCCTCTACCGCAGCCACAGCCGCTGCAACAGCCTCCACCACCTCAACAAAACCCAGTATACCCACCACAAAATCCACCTCCACCACAAGCTCAGCATCAGAATATAAACCCACCACCTAACCAGCCTCCGTATGCATATTATCAAAATGCATATCAGCCACCTCCTTACAATCAGTACCAACAGCCACCACAAAATGCCTATTATCCTCCACAGCCTTATGTGCAACCTCAGCAGCAGATACGACCACCGGCCACTATGAGAGATATATCCGTGCCGGCTTTAGCTCAACATTCCTGGCCGGTAGCCATTGATCCTAATGACGACTTTGAGGTCAGACCGAATCTTATTCACCATCTTCCGAAGTTTTCAGGGTTGCCAGGAGAGGTTGCTACGAGACATCTGCAGGAATTTAATGGAATATGCCATACGATTAGACCATCACAGAGGATAAGTTCAAATTATTGGTTTTCCATTTTATTTTGACTGATCTCGCAAAGAATTGGTTTTTATCGTTACCTGCAGATAGTATTCGCACATGGGAGCAGATGCAGAGGAAGTTTCTTGAGAAGTTTTATCCTCCCGGGAAAGCATCGCAGGTTAGGAGAGAGTTGACTACGATCAAACAGGGGCCTATGGAGTCGACTTATGAATATTTAGAGAGATTTAATGGCCTAGAGCGCAGCTGTGTCAACCATGGAATTTCAGAGGCGATGTTAGTGGAGTATTTATTAGAGGGGCTGAGGCCGATGGACATGATGATGTTAGAGGCTGCAGCAGGCGGTACAGTTTTAAACCTGACACCGGCTGAGGTACGTGAGCTGATGACAGATGTAGCAGAGAGTGTCAGGTTCAGAGATGAGACCTTCAGGAGAGACAATCACAGCCGAACTAGGAATGTGTCTCAGGTAGATCCCACTAAGAGTCAGATGGCCGATGAGATTAAAGAGCTGAGAGATATGTTACAGCAATTGATGGCTGGTCAAGTTAGTGGAGGTCGACCCTGTGGATTTTGTGGTGTCACTAGCCACAAAACTAATGAGTGTCCATGACAGCGCGTCGTTGTGCACTGCGAATCTAAATTTATATTCCTACTAAAAGCTAGTGTAGCAGTAAGTAGGGTTGAACCCAAGGGAAAGTAATCTAGTGTCGGATTTAAACTACTAGCTAATAATCTACTCCTATCAGGGGGTTTGTTTGAAAGATTGTTTGTAAATTAAAACTAAAGGTTTGACTAGTAAATGAGAAAACACAGTTTAGGGAATCTCGTTGCAACTAGTAATCACAGACCAGACATGTTCTAAGCTAATGAATTATAGTAGTTCTAATTAGATAGTCCCGCTAGGGTTGTTACCTAATTCTAGTTCTATCTTCTATTACCCGCTAGAGTCTCAAGAAGATGTAACAATAACCTAATCAAACTACCACAATAGCTCCACCGCTAGACTTTACTACTATGTCAATCCAATTAGATATCATGCAATTGCTATAAACCTAAGTTTACCGCTAAGCTGAGTTAGGAAAATAACAATTCATGCAATACATAACAAAGAACAGAATTCACTAGAATAAAACTTGCTATTCAACAGTCTCATACATTGTTGCAA
This sequence comes from Sedum album, assembly GCA_006409495.1. Lineage (NCBI taxonomy): Eukaryota > Viridiplantae > Streptophyta > Magnoliopsida > Saxifragales > Crassulaceae > Sedum > Sedum album. The sequence continues at coordinate 78,766 of QZGG01000850.1, read as the reverse complement.
CTCAAACTGCATGGAAATTAGCTACTCATTGAAAACATTGTAACAAAACAAAATAGTAAAACTGAGTTCGAAGAGTTATCGATTGTGAAGACTAAGGCTGAAGCTTGATCGCTGTTCTCTACTCTACTCTCTGCAATTTCGCCGTCCAAAGATTCTCTCAATTAGGATCGAAACCCTAATCAAAAAGCTGCTGATTGTCATAATTGGGCCGGGCCGAATGTTGCGCGGACCCTGAAGGAATTAATCCGCGGACCTTTAAGCTTTTACTGAAATCATGTAGCGTCCGCAGAAATAATTGTAGTACCGTCCGCGTCTGACGTCATGCTGATGTCATCCAGTCTCATTCTGCTTCTTTTCTTCGTATTCATGCTCCGAATCCGTCTAGAATCGATCCATAAGCGTGTGAAATCTCTTTCCCACTTCAAATATGCCTGAAACGCAAAACACTACAACAAGGTTATATGTCACAAGTAAAGCATATAAGAATAATGAAAATAAGACAATGATGGATCGTATAAATACGCTCCATCGAACTCCCCCACACATATCCTTGTTCGTCTCGAACAAGTAAAGATCTAGACAATAGTTTCGAACCAATCAAAGCATACTGTAACTATATGGCGATCCAACTCATGATATTCTATCTAATCATCTCATCAACATCTGCATACAATCATCATCAATAATATTCAATCTGCACTCAACAATATAGAATACTCAAGTCAAGATATCAATGAATAACGTAGAGATAGTCCTTTTCAGATTCCTAACTTCATTCTTCAACTCACAATCCTAATCACACTAACAGTTGAGTTTTTAATATGGCATCCGAAACATACTATTAGATAAATTCATTGGCGACAACAAACTTTTATTCATTTTTTTTCTTTTTTTGAATTTTCTGATTTTTTTTAATGGCTTGCCTTATTTTGGCTTGTACCATTGGTTAAAGCAAGTGCTCAAGTGGGAAGTGTCTTGGTTTTCTTCCTAACTCCCGGCACTAGTCAATAACCAATATAAAACAAAAACATTTGTTGCCAATGAACTATCCACATATAGATTTCACTTCTCATCTTGTCCTTTTTACGCGAGTCAAGATGAGGATCGCTCATCTCTTTTCCCGGTCACTCAGACAAGAGATTAGATAATCTTTTTCACAGTTCGGAATGCCACAATATCAACTCAACATATAGCAAAATTATTCATGCAAATATCAGAATGAATGTCAAATCCCTCTAGGACATTTTCTATCAACTCTACATCACCAAATATCTCAACTGAAAACATTCATATCATCAAGCACAAATATCCCAAAACATCAGATTTCATGCATGCAGACATATCAGAGATTCATAGAACAGAACATCACTCATAAAATCATCATTTCATCACAGCATACAATGATAATTCTCCTCTCCGACTCATAAAAATAAAAATAAAGACTCAACTAACACTACTTCCCCTCTTCCCCTCTCAACATACAACAAGGTTGAAGAAGGGGACACAGACACTAATAAAATAAAACAATAAAAGATGTGAATTTTGCTAAATACACTCGGGTTGCCTCCCGATAAGCGCACTGGTTTAACGTCGCTGGCTCGACAATACCTGTGATCAGCAATTTTTGGGTGCCCATGGTTGCTCCAAGTCAAACTTCCTATTAAGTAAATCAAAATTATTATTAGTGAAAAGTAATTCACTAGTGCACTCACCTTGTTTTTCAGCTCTGTTTGACTTCTCTTTACCCAATTGATTTGTCTGAGATGTCCTTGTCTGATCAGGCGGATCAACCTTAATATTCCTTGTGTTACCTGCACAACACCGATCATTGATATTGTTATTCAATTTATGTTTACCTTTTCGATCTGGTGGTTTTGTCATCACTGTGATCTCGTATGAGTTCCTTTGTCCTCTTTTCTTGTCATTTTTTGCTCCAAGATATCACCTTTCGAATTAAACTTTATAAAAGTCCCCTCTATTTCCACTGACAATAAGCCTCTGAAGACATCAATTTTGCGCTCTAGTTTGTTTAAGGAATGGTCGTCCGAGAAGTAGAGCAGGAGGATCATCTTCTTCACTACTCCGCAGATCAATTATATGAAACTTACACATCACCTGATGTCCACCTACCTGCATCAAAACATTCTCCAATATACCTAGGGATTTCGTCAGTGACTTATCTCCTAGGACCAAATTTAGCCTCGATTGTTTCAAGGGTGCAAGATTTAAAGATGAATATATAGAGAAAGGCATCAAGTTCACAGCAGACCCCCAAATCAATTAAACAATTTTGAATTCTAGTGTTACCTATTTCACATGTAATTGTGAATGCTCCTGGGTCTTCTTGACTTGTCAACTCCTTCCCCTTTCTAACTTCTTGGATCTGTAGAGGAATCAAACCAAAAGGGTCAGAAAAGTGGGTCGGTGAATTTTGTTCAGCTTCAACCGCGGACGGTAAAACATAATTTTCCGCGGACCCTGAGTGATATCCATAATCTTGTGTGAGGTCCGCGGATAAAATACAATCAAGGTGCGCCGTAGGCGCTGAGATCAGACCCGCGGTCCCTTCGTGAACAATGTCCGCGGTCCCTTTGCGATTTCCATAAATGGATGACACATCCGCGGATAAAACTTCATGCACGTCCGCAGTACGCGCTGCCTGACCTCCCGCGGTCCCTTCCACTCTTATGGCCGCGGACCCTATGCAATATTCAGAACATGAAGACACGTCCGCGGGTAAAATTTCTTTAGCGTCCGCGGTCCTTGCTGGATGCTCATCCGCGTGCCTTGAACAAATACCCGCGGTCCTTATTGATATATAAAAATACAAGAACCGTCCGCGGACCGAATCACTTCAGGGTCCGCGGTAGACGTTGAGTGATGATCCGAAATTTCATCTTTTGAGCCATCTTCGAACTCTGTTCTCCTTTCCAGGCTTATAGCATTGACACCACTCTTTGGGTTCGGAACAGGCTGTGAAGGGAGCTTTCCTGTGTTCTTCTGGAGCTCAACTACAACACTAGTTACGTGTGAAAGCTGTTTCTGCATCTCGAACTGCTCCTTCCTTATCTCAATTCGCTTCTTTCTCATCTCGTTCTGCCCCTTGAGTAATTCGTGCAACATCTCTTCCATTGAGTTAGTTGATCCTGCATTAGTTGTTGTTGGCTGAGTGATTGGCTGCCTCTGCTGTGGGAATGCATTATTATTGTTCGGGTATCTATTCTGTTGGCGGAAAGGTGGCTGGTATGATGGAGGTTGCGGATTCTGTCCGTAGTAACTAGCTCGAACTCCATCATTGTTATTCCAATTCTGTCTGTTCTGGTCGTTCCAATTTGGCTGAGGTCCCTGTCTGTTACCATAGTTCTGATATCCTCCCATCATATTCACGTCCGCCGTCTGATCATCTTGAAGTGTCGGACACTCGTCAGTTTGTGGCTAGTGACACCACAAAATCCACAGGGTGTGACTCCACTAACTTGACCAGCCATCAATTTCTGTACCTTGTCTCTCAACTCTTTAATCTCATCGGCCTGACTCTTAGTGGAATCTACCTGAGACACATTCCTAGTTCGGCTGTGATCGTCTCTCCTGAAGGTCTCATCTCTGAACCTGGCACTCTCTGCTACATTTGTCATCAGCTCACGTACCTCAGCCGGTGTCAGGTTTAAAACTGTACCGCCTACTGCGGCCTCTAACATCATCCTGTCCATCGGCCTCAACCCCTCTAATAAGTACTCCACTAACATCGCCTCTGAAATCCCATGGTTGACACAGCTGCGCTCTAGGCCATTAAATCTCTCTAAATATTCATAAGTCGACTCCATAGGCCCCTGTTTGATCGTAATCAACTCTCTCCTAACCTGCGATGCTTTTTTGGGAGGATAAAACTTTTCAAGAAACTTCCTCTACATCTGCTCCCATGTGCGAATACTATCTGCAGGCAACGATAAAAACCAATTCTTTGCAAGATAAGTCAAACTAAAATGGAAAACCAATAACTTGAACTTATCCTCTGTGATGGCGTATGGTCTAATCGTATGGCAGATTCCGTTAAATTCCTGCAGATGTCTCGTAGCAACCTCTCCTGGTAACCCTGAAAACTTCGGAATATGGTGAATAAGATTCGGTCTGACCTCAAAGTCTTCATCAGGATCAAGGGCTACAGGCCAGGAATGCTGAGCTAAAGTCGGCACGGATATATCTCTCATAGTGGTCGGTGGTCGTATCTGCTGCTGAGGTTGCACATAAGGCTGTGGAGGAGGTGGTGGGTAATAGGCATTTTGTGGTGGCTGTTGGTAATGATTATAAGGAGGTGGCTGATATTCATTTTGATAATATGCATACTGAGGCTGGTGAGGTGGTGGATTTAGATTCTGATGCTGAGCTTGTGGTGGAGGTGGATTTTGTGGTGGGTATACTGGGTTCTGTTGAGGTGGTCGAGGCTGTTGTTGCGGTAGAGGAGGAGGTTGCTGATCGTACAGCGGGTTCTCATACTGTAACCTCCTGCGTGCCGCCTGAGCTTCTCTTCGCCTTTGATGGAACACTTGTTCCAGCTCTGCGTAATAATGCGGCTGTTGCTGGGGTTGGATCAGCTGAGGTGCTACAACCTGTAAATTTCCTTCATTCTGGCCACCGTCTACTATAGCATTGTTCTGGTTCACTTCCTCTCGCCGATCAGCGCCGTCTCCAATATCTCCTGCATCAGCCATTATAAAACCCAGTAAAAATGTACAAAAATAGAAAATAAAAGTACGATAACAAAACAAAGAATCCTATACTAGATAGAACTCTCCCCGGCAACGGCGCCAAAATTTGACAGCGCGTCGTTGTGCACTACAAATCTAAATTTATATTTCTACTAAAAGCTAGTGTAGCAGTAAGTAGGTTCGAACCCAAGGGAAAGTAATCTAGTGTCAGATTTAAACTACTAGCTAATAATCTACTCCTATCAGGGGGTTTGTTTGAAAGATTGTTTGTAAACTAAAACTAAAGGTTTGACTAATAAATGAGAAAACACAGTTTAGGGAATCTCGTTGCAACTAGTAATCACAGACCAGACACGTTCTAAGCTAATGAATTATTGTAGTTCTAATTAGATAGTCCCGCTAGGGTTGTTACCTAATTCTAGTTATATCCTCTATTACCCGCTAGAGTCTCAAGAAGATGTAACAATAACCTAATCAAACTACCACAATAGCTCCATCGCTAGACTTTACTACTATGTCAATCCAATTAGATATCATGCAATTGCTATAAACCTAAGTTTACCGCTAGGCTGAGTTAGGAAAATAACAATTCATGCAATACATAACAAAGAACAGAATTCACTAGAATAAAACTTGCTATTCAACAGTCTCATACATTGTTGCAACTCAATTCCCTAAACTGCAGGAAATTAGCTACTCATTGAAAAACATTGTAACAAAACAAAATAGTAAAACTGAGTTCGAAGAATTATCGATTGTGAAGACTAAGGCTGATGCTTGATCGCTGTTCTCTACTCTAAGCTCTGGAATTTTGCCGTCCAAAGATTCTCTCAATTAGGATCGAAACCCTAATCAAAAAGCTGCTGATTGTCATAATTGGGCCGGGCCGAATGTTGCGCGGACCCTGAAGGAATTAATCCGCGGACCTTTAAGCTTTTACTGAAATTATGTAGCGTCCGTGGAAATAATTGTAGTACCGTCCACATCTGACGTCATGCTGACATCATCCAGTCTCATTCTGCTTCTTTTCTTCGTCTTCATGCTCCGAATCCGTCTAGAATCGATCCATAAGCGTGTGAAATCTCTTCCCACTTCAAATATGCCTGAAACGCAAAACACTACAACAAGGTAATATTTAACAAGTAAAGCATATAAGAATAATGAAAATAAGACAATGATGGATCGTATAAATACGCTCCATCAGTCCAACGCTTCAAGATAATCAGACAATGGAGGTGAATATGATGGGAGGATATCAGAACTATGGTAACAGACAGGGAGGTAGGCCGAATTGGAACGAACAGAACGGACAGAATTGGAATAATAATGATGGAGGTCGGGCTAGCTATTATGGACAGAATCAGCAGCCTCCACCATACCAGCCACCCTTCCGTCAGCAGAATAGATACCCGAACAATAATAATGCATTCCCACAGCAGAGGCAGCCAATCACTCAGCCAACAACAACTAATGCAGGATCAATTAAGTCAATGGATGAGAAATGAGCAATTTGAGATAAGGAAGGAGCAAAGCGAGATGAGGAAGGAGCAAAGTGAAATGAGGAAGGAGCTAGTAGAGACTCAGAAACAGCTTTCACATGTAACTAGCGCTGTGGTTGAGCTCCAGAAACACACAGGAAAGCTACCTTGATAGCCTGTTCCGAACCCAAAGAGTGGTGTCAACGCTGTAAGCTTGAGACGTGAAAAAGAGTTGGAAGATGAATTAAAAGAAGAAATTTTGGCTCCACGATCAGCGGCTACCGCGGACGCTGATGTAAATTATGCCGCGGACGTTCCTACATTTTGGGATTTATCAGTAGGGACCGCGGAAGATGGCCAGAGGTCCGCGGATGAGTCAACAGCGTCTACCGCGGACGTAGAAGGACTTAATTCCGCGGAGGGTTCTCTAACTTCCACATTTTCTATAGGGTCCGCAGATTTAATTGAAAAAGGGTCCGCGTCGAAGCTATCAGCGTGTACCGCGGTGGTTCAAGGGGTTATTCCCGCGAACGTCTCGGTGTTTCATAAACCTTCAGGGACTGCGGACATATATTCTTCAAGGTCCGCGGTCAATGCTGACTAAAACTCACCAATCCACTTTTCTAACCCTTTTTGTTTGATTCCTTTGCAGATTCAAGAAGCCAGATAAAGGAGGGAGTTAACAAGTTAGGAAGACCCCGGACCATTTACAATCACATGTGAAATAGGTGACACTAGTATTAATGATTGTTTAATTGACTTGGGGTCTGCTTTGAACTTGATGTCTTTTTCTATATATTCATCTTTGAATCTTGCACCCTTGAAACCACCGAGGCTAAATTTGGTTCTAGGAGATAAGTCACTAACGAAATCCCTAGGTATATTGGAGAATGTTTTGATGCAGGTGGGTGGACATCAGGTGATGTGTAAGTTTCATGTAATTGATCTGCGGAGTAGTGATGAAGATGATCCTCCTCCTCTACTACTCGGACGTCCGTTTCTGAACGAAACTAAAGCGTTAATTGATGTCTACAGAGGACTACTTTCACTGGAAATAGAGGATACTGTCATAAAGTTTAATTCGAAGGGTGACATTCTAGAGCAGAAAAAGAACAAACCACCTGATCCACTAAAGACGAATGTTGTAGTCACTGATGGTGATACACGCAGACAAAGGATCTCAGATACGATTACTGTGAAGACAAAACCACCGGATCATAGAGGTATGAATAAATTGAATTACAATAACAGTGATCGGTGTTTTGCAGGTAACACAAGAAATATCAAGGTTGAGCCACCTGATCAATCAAGAACATCCAAGATAAATCGAATGGGTAAAGGAAAGTTAAATAAAGAAGTTGAAAAACGAGGTAAGTGCATTAGTGAAACAAATTCCAATTCAATGAATGCTGACATGTTTTACAGGAAGTTTGACTTAATGCATCCCTGGGCACCCAATAATTGTTAATCACAGGTATCGTCGAGCCAGCGACGTAAAAACAGTGCGCTTATCGGGAGGCAACCCGAGTGTATCTAGTTAAATTTTTATTCTTTTCATGGTTTTTTCCTTTTATGTTTCTTTTGATGTGATACGGTGATTAGTGCACGTCTAGTGCATGTGTTTTATGATTTTCAGGTGTGCAAGACAAATTATGCTATAAAATACTCAGATCCAAACGCGGACGGTTCATTGAATTTAATCCGCGGATGTTAATGAATATTTGAAACGTGAAAAAGGTCCGCGGGTATTAAATTACAGTACGGTACGCGGATGAGGAGCCCAACACAAAGCCCAGCCCATCGTCAATTTCTGCGGACGTTACATACATTATTTCCGCGGACGCAAGTGAGTATATACAATTATTCACGGTCCGCGGCGCTCTAATCGTTCATGGTCCACGGGTGACGAGATTTTGCAGCGCATCGGTAAGTCTGTCTCGTACACATTTGTCACTCGAATCCACTGACAGCTCCTTCGTGACACCGAATTTCCAGCACCCTCAGGCCATCACACACTCGTTAGGTAAGCGGTTTTGTATCGAATTGGTTGTGCTGATTTGTGAAGGGGATTTGTAGATTAGGGTTGTTGAGATTTGTGTACATCGGTGTTTGGGGATCGAGGTTGTCGACGAACGATTTCGTTTAATTGTGGTTTGTTTTTATGAAATCGAGAGTTTGTTGTGATTGAAATTGTGTGTGGATCGGAGAATTGGTTGGAGGAAGTCGGAAACGGGATCTGAGAAACTCCGCGGACGGTATTGGAATTATACCGCGGACGGTAAACGTATATTGGAAAACGCGTAAGGGTCCGCAGGTAAATTGGTATAGGGACCGCGTTCAACGCTGAATTTCTGATATTTTCACCAGATTTTGGATAAATGAGCACAGCAAGACGAACACGTACACCGGAGACATTCTTGAGGCTACCTCATCAAGAGCCCATATGGCCATCTCGACATTTTATGGAGATAATGGGGGTGTATGAAGAAGCTCAGTCTAAGCTTCGCCAGAGCGGATGGTGTAGATTTTTTGAGTTGAGTGGCGAAGCGGATGTAGATGATACATCTGAGTTTTTGGGTACGCTGGCTCTTGCAGCACATGATGATCCTCCGAGCTTTCAGTATAGACATAGAGGGGTGACACACACAGCTACTAGACAGCAGTTGAGAGCTGTCTTTGGATGGAGAGCTGGTGGTGAGTTTCTAGCGATGGATGAGTCTGAGATGCAGGAGGCATGGCAGGAGGTTTCAGGTCTGGCTACGGTCTTTCACCCGAGTGAGACCAAGGCACGATCTATTGGTAGGCCGGTACTATTTGCTATACATTTCATGATGGCCGGAACCCTCCACGCCCGGAAGAATGGTGGTGACAAGATTACGAAGAATGACTTAGCTATTCTAGCTTTGCTATGCAGAGGAAGAGTAGTGAACTAGAGTCATTATTTATTGACTCACTGAAGTCAGGTTAGGTCATCCGGGCCTGTTACTTGTGGAGGCATGATCACTTTCATGCTTCGCACACTGCATCCCCACCCAGTTCCACCAGAGCATCGTCTGCTTTCTTACTCATGGGCTGATGAGGACATATTCTGAGCAGGGAAGCATATCAGGTGGTCCCGCACTACTGACAGCTATGTATGGATTTATTTTGCCACTGAGGGACTTAGACCAGCAGACAGTCCACCTAAACGAGCTGGAAGACCTAGGAAGCGTACAGGAGGTGTAGTGATAGCTGAGCCATCTGGCGCAGTAGATGAGGAGCCGCAGCAGCAGCCTGGGGCCCAGCAGGGCCAGTTTACATCTGAGCAGGTTTATTTTTTTTAACTCATTTCGTTCTCAGATTCTTGGCATGCAGGGTTTCCATCCAGTGCCACCACCTTAGGGATGGACTCCAGGAGCGGCCATTCCTCCACAGTATCTGCAGCCTTTTCCTCCACCTGAAGGATCAGTAGGGGAGTCACTTGTTCCCTATCACATCATTTATCGTTTTTATTAGTGTCTGTGTCCCCTTTTTCATTCTTGTTGTATGTTGTGCCGTGAGGACACAGCATATTTCAAGTGTGGGGGAGGGAAATTGAGTCAGTTTAGAGTATAGAGTCTTGTTATTGTATGAGTCGAAGAGGAGAATTATCATTGTATGTTGTGATGAAATGACGATCTTTATGAGTGATGTTCTATTCTATGAGTTTCTGATATGTATGCATGCATGAAATCTGATGTTTTGTGATGTCTGTGCTTGATGATATGAATGCTTTTGAGTTGAGATATCTGGTGATGTAGAGTTGATAGCAAATGTCCTAGAGGGATTTAACATTCATTCTGAGATTTGCATGAATAATTGTGCTATATGTTGAGTTGATTTTGTGGTATTCCGAACTGTAAAAAAGATTACCTAGTCTCTTGTCTGAGTAAACGGGAAAAGAGATAAGCGACCCTCATCTTGACTCGCGTAAAAAGGGCAAGAAGAAAAGTGAAATCTATATGTGGATAGTTCATTGGCAACGAATGTTTTTGTTTTATATTGGTTATTGACTAGTGCCGGGGGTTAGGAAGAAAACCAAGACACTTCCCACTTGAGCACTTGCTTTAACCAATGGCACAAGCCAAAATAAGGCAAGCCATCATTAAAAAAAATCAGAAAAATCAGCAAAGGAAAAAGAATAAAAGTTCGTTGTCGCCAGTGAATTGTTCTTAATAGTGTGTTTCGGATGTCATATTAAAAAATCAACTGTTAGTGCAATTAGGATCATGAATTGAAGAATAAAGTTAGGAATCTGAAAAGGACTATCTCTACATTATTCATTGATATCTTGACTTAAGTATTATGTATTGTTGAGTACAGATTGAGCATTATTGATGTTGAGTGTATGCAGATGTTGATGAGATAAGTAGATGGGATATCACGAGTTTGATTAGCATGTAGTTGCAATATACTTTGATTGATTCGAATCTGCAGTCTAGACTTTTACTTGTTCGAGACGAACAAGGATAGGTGTGGGGGAGTTTGATGGAGCGTATTTATATGATTCATCATTGTCTTATTTCCGTTATTCTTATATGCTTTATTTGCGAAATATTACCTTGTTGTAGTGTTTTGCGTTTCAGGCGTATTTGGAGTGCAATGGAGATTTTGCACGCTTATCGAGAAATTTTAGACGGATTCAGAGCAAGAAGACGAAGGAAATAAGTGAGAGCAGACTGGATGACGTCAGCATGACGTCAGCCGCGGACGGTGCTACGTTTCTATCCGCGGACCTTACTATATTTCCAGATATTCTTAAGGGTCCGCGGCCAATATTCAAGAGGGGTCCGCAGTCGGCTCGGTCCGGCCCAAATTCTGAATTTCAGCATCTTTTGTTTAGGGTTTCACACCTAATTTGGGGATCATCTTTGGACGGCGAAATTCCAGAGCTTAGAGTAGAGACAGGGATCAAGCTTCAGCCTTAGTCTTCAGAAATTGATAAATCTTCGAACTCAGTTTTACTATTTTGTTTTGTTACAATGTTTTCCATGAGTAGCTAAATTTCTCTACAGTTTGGGGAATTGAGTTGCAACATTGTATGAGATCATTGAATAGCAAGTTTTAATCTATTGAATTCTGTTCTTTGCTATAATTGCATGTATTGTTATTTGCTTAACTCAGCCTAGGGGTAAACTTAGGTTTATAGCAATTGCATGATATCTAATTGGATTGACATAGTAGTAAAGCCTAGCGGTGGAGCTATTGTGGTAGTTTGATTAGGTTATTGTTACATCTTCTTGAGACTCTAGCGGGTAATAGAAGATAAAACTAGAATTAGGTAACTACCCTAGAGGGACTATCTGATTAGAAAAACTAAAATTTACTAGGTTGAAATTTGTCTGGTCTGTGATTACTAGTTGCAACGAGATTCCCTGAACTGTGTTTTCGCATTTATTAGTCAAACTTTTAGTTTTAGTTTACAAACAATTTTCAAACAAACCCCCTGGTAGGAGTAGAATTAGCTGGTAGATTAATTCCTAGACTAGATTACTTTCCCTTGGGTTCGACCCTACTTACTGCTACACTAGCTTTTAGTAGGAATATAAATTTAGATTTGCAGTGCACAATGACGCGCTGTCAGGGAGCGACGGAGAGAGAGTTTCAGAAGCTTCAAGCTAGACAGTGTTGGAGTCACTTTTGAGGGCAGTTCGTGTCACTTCTTATTTGTTCATATAAATTGATCATTTGATCACAGGTGACAGAGTCACTTTACCCAGTCGAGTCACTTTTTACTTGGTCAAGTCACTTTATATATTAATTTTTGGCAATTTTTGCAATCAACAAAGTTTTGTGTGCAATCTTGCAAAACTATGTTGTAGTTTCAAATGATGGAAATAGCATAAAATAACTGCGAAAAGAATTAAAATACTCACAACCAACTATAGAATTAGCAAGAACTAAATGAGGACATCACACAAATATTCGCATATTTATGCACACGTCGAAATACCCTCACACTTAGTTTTTATTCATGTCGAACAGGTGAACACCCATAAGATGATACAAAAGTGTTCAAAATACATAGAAGTAATAAGATGCAAGCAATTGTCATGGATAATAAGATACACTCAACATACATTTTAATCCTTATTCTCTGGAAATTGAAATGCAAGTTAAACTACTCTTAACAAATTTTTCGTAAAAATCACTGATGCTTTGAGCATACGCATTAAGCTCTTAACTCCCCTAGGTTGTCCTAGTGGATAAGTTATAATATCGTTAGAGTTTTTGAGAGGGAGTATTCACAAATGTCTTTCACGGTTATTCATTTAGCGATACATTGTAATGAGGTGTTTACTAAGCAAGTTATTTATTAGGCTCATTGTAGAAAACCACTATTATAATATACTGTTTTGCAGAAAACCACCATTGTAATAACTAATTACAAATGCGTCTATTTTAATAGAACCGTGACGAGCACGTCGTTGAGTGCTGCAAATTTATCCCGACTCTCCTTACTAGTACAGTATCGGCAAGCTGGGGTCGAATCCACAAGGAACGGTGGAAGTCTCTTTTCAATCTACAAACTAAGAGTTGGGGTTGTGAGTAAAAGGTACGAAGAAAAGACAGAGACTGGTGCGCAAGTACCACTGGCGTACAAACAGATAGCAAGTGAAAAAGATGTAATTAACTATGCAAGAGATGATCTCGGTTCAGATTTATCACTATGAATTTCTATGTTTATCCTCGGTCACTAATGATACATGACATATTGTTCACGTAGGTTAAGGTCCTGTCACAGCTTAATAACCTACACATACATTCCGGTCAAGGTCCGTATGATATTATTACTCAATCTAGTCTAGTCAATAACGAATCCGGTCAAGGTAGTTAATGCCTATTCTAGTGTTACTCCTATCATTCACAGTCACGTACTTCTGATAGTTTAACTATAGATAAAAGATTCTACAACTAAGTCTGCGGTGCAAGGCTTCGCTTAATTGTCTAACCTAATTATCATGCAATTGAGTTCGGAATAATAATACTAAACTTAATCATGCAAATTAAGAACAAGACCTCAAAACATATTATTCATAGATCAAAACCCAAACCGAGTTCAGTGAGTTTAGCTACTCATACTGAATGAATACATCTCAAGTATAATTAAATAACAACTAAATAACAAGACAAATCAGTAGTGTAGCGTCGGCAGTCTCGCGTGACAGCTTGCGCGCACGGCCGGAATTCTGCCCTGAGCCGTCTGGTCCCTTCTGCGTGCATCTTTGTGATCTCCAGAAATCTTTGTATTTATAGCCTTGCCTCCTAGGGTTTCCACGAATATTTAGGCAAGGATATCTGTAGGAAATCATCTATATCTCTAAGAATCAGCTTAGGAAATATTAAATCTCCAAAACTGAACTTAGAAATATTTCTCGCGCGTGATGACGTCATCGACCCGAATATCTCGCTATCTGCTGACGTCACCGCCTTGCTGTCTGCTGCGCGTTCTTCACTCGCGCGCCATGTTGCTCGCGCGCCAGTGGCCATTTGTCGGTTGTCTTTGCCTTGTTATCTTTTTGCATGAGATTCAGCCTCCTTGTTGCGTTTTTGTTCTAACTCTTCTTTAAGACCTGAAATACAAAACTACACCAAAAGCGTAATCTTATACCATAATATGTTAGAATAAAAGCAAAGTAGCGTACAACTGCACTCTATCAAATCCCCCACACTTACTCTTGTTCGTCCCTGAACAAGTCGGCTTCCTTACCTCTTGTGTAATGCACGCGTGAATGTTGGACTTACTGCGCCACCCGTCTGCGCCACTCTCACAACCTGCGCACTTGTGATCATACAACACAAAACTGACTTAAGTAATTAATCCAAACCTTGTGTTACCTCTCTTGTGGAATGCATATCAATTCGGATGATTGGGAGATAGTCCTTTTTAAGCACCGGTCACCGAATTCTTCTTGAGTTGCGATTGCATGGTTATTCGTATTCGCTTTCTCTGGTACGTGATTGATCCGCGTCTTAGGGTTTCTGAGCTTACGTCTTTGACGCTTCACTTTTTATTTCTCGGACAGATTGATAACCTTTGTTGCACAAATTTCTTCTTTTCATTGTTTCGGCCTTTTGAGCTTTAACTTTGAATTGAATATTTCTGGTCCGGATCTTAATTCTTCCCTAGAACGTTTTCCAATCATGGCCTTCGGATAACAGCTATGGAACCACGCCCCGCTCTCGCTTCTGATCAGTCGCGCGCAAGTCAGGCCACGCGTTTGCAACCGCGCGCCCCTTCCTGAGCAACTAACTTCCACGAAGACGGTCTGTTTTCCCGTCTCGTCACGCTGGTAGGGTTTCGCCTTCGGCATCTGCGTGACTGAGCTTGCTCTTATTCCTTTGACCGCGAAGTACCAACCTCCACGAATACTCATAACCATGCAACCGATCCTCAAGCTTCGTTCGATCGACTGCTTCTCTAGGACTTTTCTATCAACTCCACATCCCTCGTTATTCCACTCAAGAGATACACAAAATTTGAAAAAATTACCAAAAATCAGAATATGTCATATAAGCACAAAATACCTCAGGTGCGCGAGTGCGCAAACAGGTCGCGCACGCCAATGCTTCTCGCGCGCAATTACCTCTTGAGATGTGTTCATATTCGGTTTGGTTAAACGGAACTAAAAAAACGAAAAATTTATCCTAAAAAACGAAAAAGATTCCTACTCCTAAGATAGTGTACTACTGCCCCCCCACACTTAAACAAAAACGTGTCCTCACGTTATGCACAAGTAGGAAAGAAAGCAATAGTAATGCATGCACATATAATCATTTTGCACCAATCACAGTTTGTAATATTGCCACCCACCGAGTCAATTAAAACACCGATTAAAATTCAAGCACCGAATAAAAACATGTGTTTTAAAACAGCAATACAAATCATCCGCCGAAAAGTTCATTACACCGATCATAAAACATATTTAAAATGAAGTAGAAAACGACCGGGAGAGTTCTTCGATTGGGTCTTCGCCCTGCAGTGCATACTCCTCTGGGATCGGGTCTGCGTGCCAGCCTCTAGGTGGCGTCAAATCCAAGTTAGCACCCTGTGGTGCCACATACTCCATAACGCGCTGAGCGTTGAACACCCAGCGCTGATCAACCAATACCTGTGCGCCACTCCCTTGCGCGCTGGACTCTGCTCGCGCATTCTCTGATCGGCGCCTGTTCCTTCTCGGCGCCACTGGCTCTGGCGCCATTACCTCTGGCGCAGCCCTGATGTTCTCTAGTCCGCGCCTGTAGTTCCAATACGCGGTTCCATCCGCGCGTATTTTGATTCCCTTGTACAGGCGCATCTTCTGGCGCGTCAGGTATTCGGCCCGTACAAGTGTGCTCCTCCAGCCAGGGCTGCATATGCAACGCACGTAGAAAGTGCGTGATCAAGCCTCCACAAGCAGCGGGCCCTTCATGCTCACCGATTCCCAGTAGCTGGTGAGTAAGCGCGTGTAGCGCACCTTCTTCCCGTAATAGAGACCCTTGAGGATCTCCATGTCCAGTATTCCGGGCCGCTGTGATCCATTGTAGCGGCCAATGATGGAGTGGGAGATGAGCCTCTGAAGATAGAACATCTTCGGATCTAGCAATTCAGTGCCGAGGCTCCTTCCTCCGGCATATGGTTTGCTGCCGTCGTCCCAGGCTTCCTGGTCCGTGTGCTCATCTACTTGCGCGCCAGGCATGCGCGCGAGTCCCATGACTGCGCCGAACTGGGATGGCGTGGCCTCGTAGTACACGCCCCTGTGGCGGTACCGAATCCGATCAGCTAAACCCTCATATGATGCGAGGAACTCTAGTGTATCCTCCACATCAGTGTCCGAGGATAGCTCCATAAACGATCCCCATCCAGTTGCGGTGAAAGCCGCATGCACTTCTTCGTAGAGCCCCATCTCGCGGAGGAACTCTTCATCAACAAAAACAGTAGGCAAAATCTCGCACCTACTGTACATTCTGTACTTCAGCTCAAAATCCAATTTTTCGGACTGGTCCACACAGATCGACATTGTACGCAGCAAAGAAATATACCAAAAAATCCAACTGGCGCGCGTGTCCTGTCACGCGCGTGCACGAGCAGATCTAGATCTAGAAATTCTACTGGACAATTGGCACACCAAAACTGATCCAATTATGCTGAAATTTGAACAGTAGGTTACCTGCACCGAGATCTACGTTCTGGTTGAAATTCACGAAATTCTGGGTTGCGCGACGGCGGCGGCGGGGCGGCGGCGGCAGGCGGCGGCGGGCGGCGGCGGTGATGGCTTAGGTTTTTGTGGTTTAGAGAGATAAGGTGAAAATGCAAAGTGACAAAATTTTTACCTCTCATCACATATTTATAGTGCAAAAAGCCCACATGCATGCATGGCCCAAAACTAACTTGAGCCCAAACTCAAAACTAACCTAAAACTAAAACTAAAGCTAAAACTAAACTAAACACAAACAAATGAAATTAAACTAAGTTAAGTTTGTCGGAGTACCTTCCGACGAGTGCTTTGTTTAACGTCGTTAGCTCGACGCAAATGTGCACTCATAGTGCACGGGTTACCTCCCCCACACTTGAATATTTGCCTCCTTCTGCGTCGTCATCATCTTTTCTGCATGGCAAAAATTCAAGTGGGTTAATATCAGAATAATGAGAGTAATCAATATGATCGGAGGGTAAAGAGATAGAAAACGCGAAGTCTCGCGTATTAGGTCTTGATGCTGCGCTAGTCTGTGTGCCTTGCGCGTTCCTGAGTTGCGCGGCCCTATTCTGCATGATCATCCCGCGTTCCAGATCTGTATTCTTATGTTGTTCCCAAGTGTCGTGTCGCTCTTGGCTTCGCTCTCTGCGCCTCTTATCTGGTGGCTTACTCTTTATATTGTTCTGTCGCGCCAAGGGCATATTCTTCGGACTGGCGCGCATCATCTCAGAATACCTTGGTATTGGTGCTTCGTTTATCCAATCATTTACCAATGGTTCCTCCGATAACTTGATTCTATTGATGACATCTAATCTGAGTATGTGCTTCTTGTCTTGTAATGTCACCATACCTTTCCCGACATCAATGCATACTTGCGCGGTCCTCATAAATGGTCGGCCCAGCAATACTGATTCTCTTGCTTCCGTATTCGGCTTGTTCATGTCAACTACATAGAAATCTGCTAGGAACTTGAGTTTGCCGACATGGGTCAAGACATCTACTATTTTCCCCTTTGCTTCGGTCCGTGAGTTGTCCGCAAGTAACAATGCAATGTCCGTTGGCTCTAGAGGTCCCATTGACGATGCTGAATACAGTGAATATGGCAGCAAATTAACCGATGCTCCTAAGTCTAACATGCACTCGCTAACCAGGGTTTCTCCAATAAAGCACGGAATAGTAAAAGTTCCCGGATCAGCAAGTTTTTCTGGTAAATCTGGAGCTAAGCATATCTTCAAGCTTGCTTGGAAATCATTCAGCATGATACCTTCCTTCTGTTCTGGTGGGTCAGGGTTGGTGCGTGAAAAGACTGGTGCAACAACTATTTCTGTATTCTGTTCATCTGCTGCGCCATCAGTAACGCGCGTATCAACTGGCGCGCTGGTGTGTTCTGGTTGTGGCGCGTCCATCTGAACCATGTTGATACTTCCTTTTGGGTTCTGGATGACCTGAGAGGGCAGATTACCGTCACTAGCCTTTAGTTCATTTACAGTGGTGGCGATCTGGGTGAGCTGGTTCTCTATTAGTTTAAACCTCTTATCGTTCTGTTCTTCATTCCGTCGTACTGTCTCGGCCAACTGACTCACTATTTCTTCCAACGACTTCTTGGGTGGTTGAGCATTCTGCGTTTGTCCTTCAGTGCGTCGGTGTGGTGGGTTGTAGGAAGGCACTGGCGCGTAAGGTCGTGCGCCAGTGGGAGCATTAGGTTGCGCGCGCCAGTCAGCGCGCGGCCTCTGAAAATTCTGGTCGTTCTTCCAACTAAACCCATTCTCTGCCAATCCAAACCTAGGCTGTCCTTGCCTAGCTTGTCCATTGTTCCATCCTCCTACTGCATTAACATCTGCGTGTTCTTCGAATAGGGAGGGACATGCGTCAGTCAGATGGTCTGTGGCGTGACAGAATTCACACTCTTGCTTCGACGCTTTGTTTCATCATTAGCTTCTGCATCATATCCTTTAATTCTTTAATCTCACCAGTGACATCCACTTGATGCAGAGATCTAGTACGGTTGTTTTCCAAAGAAACTTGATATCTCACTTGATCAGCCGTGTCCTCTATTAATTTCCAAACATCCTCCGGGTACATATTTCTCACGTTGCCTCCTGCGCAAGCATTCAACAACCTGAGTTCCATCTCAGTAAGTCCGTTGAGGAAGTTCTCTATCAACACATGTTGCGGGAGTCCATGATTGTAGCAGTTCGCTTCAAGTTCCCTGAACCGCTCGTAATACTCTGATAATGATTCCCCATGCAACTGTTTCGGCGCAGCTAACTCTCTACGTAGCAGTGACACTTTGGCCGCGGGATAAAACTTGTCTAGAAACCGTTCTTGTAATTCGGGCCATGTCCTTATTGAACCCGGCGCTAGTCCCATCAACCATTGTCGAGCTGAATCACATAGTGAAAACGGGAAGGCTCTAAGCTTCAACAATTCTGGGTCCTCATTCCCATTCCTCATATTCTCGCAGATTGCCGCGAACTCTCGTACGTGTTTCACTGGATTCTCACTAGCCATACCATGGAACTTTGGTATGTAGTGAACAAGCTGAGTCCGCAGTTCGAAGTGTCCATCTGGAGGCAGTACTATGCACCATGGTTGATTCACAGCTTGAGGAGCAGACATCTCCTTGATGGTGCGTCGCGCCACTGGTTGAGCAGGCACGCGCGCGACAGGAGGTGGCGCGCGTCTATCCATGTTATCATTCAACTGATTATCGTTTCTGGGTAGTTCAACGTCCATTCTGAACTCTAAGTCTCTGCGTACTTCTCTTCTGATTGCCTCGAGTTCAGCTGGGTTCAGGCGTGCAAAAATGTTGTCAGCGTTACGCGCTGGCGCGTCTGGAGTTCCTGCTCGTCTGCCGATGACACTATTCTCACCAAAATCTTCCATGCAAAAACAAAAACAACAACTAAATTAAACGTAACTAATATTTTTGGATTTTTATATAAGAAAATCAAAAAATAAATAATGAAGGAAAAGAAAAGAAAACTTCTCTAGCCGTTCCCCGGCAACGGCGCCAAAATTTGACGAGCACGTCGTTGAGTGCTGCAAATTTATCCCGACTCTCCTTACTAGTATAGTATCGGCAAGCTGGGGTCGAATCCACAGGGAACGGTGGAAGTCTCTTTCAATCTACAAACTAAGAGTTGGGGTTGTGAGTAAAAGGTACGAAGAAAAGACAGAGACTGGTGCGCAAGTACCACTGGCGCACAAACAGACAGCAAGTGAAAAAGATGTAATTAACTATGCAATAGATGATCTCGGTTCAGATTTATCACTATATCTATGTTTATCCTCGGTCACTAATGATACATGACATATTGTTCACGTAGGTTAAGGTCCTGTCACAGCTTAATAACCTACACATACATTCCGGTCAAGGTCCGTATGATATTATTACTCAATCTAGTCTAGTCAATAACGAATCCGGTCAAGGTAGTTAATGCCTATTCTAGTGTTCCACGAAGACGGTCTGTTTTCCCGTCTCGTCACGCTGGTAGGGTTTCGCCTTCGGCATCTGCGTGACTGAGCTTGCTCTTATTCCTTTGACCGCGAAGTACCAACCTCCACGAATACTCATAACCATGCAACCGATCCTCAAGCTTCGTTCGATCGACTGCTTCTCTAGGACTTTTCTATCAACTCCACATCCCTCGTTATTCCACTCAAGAGATACACAAAATTTGAAAAAATTACCAAAAATCAGAATATGTCATATAAGCACAAAATACCTCAGGTGCGCGAGTGCGCAAACAGGTCGCGCACGCCAATGCTTCTCGCGCGCAATTACCTCTTGAGATGTGTTCATATTCGGTTTGGTTAAACGAACTAAAAAAACGAAAAATTTATCCTAAAAACGAAAAAGATTCCTACTCCTAAGATAGTGTACTACTGCCCCCCCACACTTAAACAAAAACGTGTCCTCACGTTATGCACAAGTAGGAAAGAAAGCAATAGTAATGCACGCACATGTAATCATTTTGCACCAATCACAGTTTATAATATTGCCACCCACCGAGTCAATTAAAACACCGATTAAAATTCAAGCACCGAATAAAAACATGTGTTTTAAAACAGCAATACAAATCATCCGCCGAAAAGTTCATTACACCGATCATAAACATATTTAAAATGAAGTAGAAAACGACCGGGAGAGTTCTTCGATTGGGTCTTCGCCCTGCAGTGCATACTCCTCCGGGATCGGGTCTCCAGCGTGCCAGCCTCTAGGTGGCGTCAAATCCAAGTTAGCACCCTGTGGTGCCACATACTCCATAACGCGCTGAGCGTTGAACACCCAGCGCTGATCAACCAATACCTGTGCGCCACTCCCCTTGCGCGCTGGACTCTGCTCGCGCATTCTCTGATCGGCGCCTGTTCCTTCTCGGCGCCACTGGCTCTGGCGCCACTACCTCTAGCGCAGCCCTGATGTTCTCTAGTCCGCGCCTGTAGTTCCAATATGCGGTTCCATCCGCGCGTATTTTGATTCCCTTGTACAGGCGCATCTTCTGGCGCGTCAGATATTCGGCCCGTACAATCGTGTGATCATCCAGCCAGGGTTCCATATGCAACGCACGCAGAAAGTGCGTGATCAAGCCTCCACAAAGCAGCGGGCCCTTCATGCTCACCGATTCCCAGAAGCTGGTGAGTAAGCGTGTGTAGCGCACCTTCTTCCCGTAATAGAGACCCTTGAGGATCTCCATGTCCAGTATTCCGGGCCGCTGTGATCCATTGTAGCGGCCAATGATGGAGTGGGAGATGAGCCTCTGAAGATAGAACATCTTCGGATCTAGCAATTCAGTGCCGAGGCTCCTTCCTCCGGCATATGGTTTGCTGCCGTCGTCCCAGGCTTCCTGGTCCGTGTGTTCATCTACTCTGCGCCAGGCATGCGCGCGAGTCCCATGACTGCGCCGAACTGGGATGGCGTGGCCTCATAGTACACGCCCCTGTGGCGGTACCGAATCCGATCAGCTAATCCCTCATATGACGCGAGGAACTCCAATGTATCCTCCACGTCCGTGTCCGAGGATAGCTCCATAAACGATCCCCATCCAGTTGCGGTGAAAGCCGCATGCACTTCTTCGTAGAGCCCCATCTCGCGGAGGAACTCTTCATCAACAAAAACAGTAGGCAAAATCTCACACCTACTGTACATTCTGTATTCAGCTCAAAATCCAATTTTCGGACTGGTCCACACAGATCGACATTGTACGCAGCAAAGAAATATACCAAAATATCCAGCTGGCGCGCGTGTCCTGTCACGCGCGTGCACGAGCAGATCTAGATCTAGAAATTCTACTGGACAATTGGCACACCAAAACTGATCCAATTATGCTGAGATTTGAACAGTAGGTTACCTGCACCGAGATCTACGTTCTGGTTGAAATTCACGAAATTCTGGGTTGCGCGTGGCGGCGGCGCGGCGCGGTAGTGGCGCGGCGGCGGCGGTGATGGCTTGGTTTTTGTGGTTAGAGAGATAAGTGAAAATGCAAAGTGACAAAATTTTTACCTCTCATCACATATTTATAGTGCAAAAAGCCCACATGCATGCATGGCCCAAAACTAATGGGCCCAAACTCAAAACTAAACTAAAACTAAAACTAAAGCTAAAACTAAACTAAACACACACAAACAAATGAAAATAAACTAAGTTAAGTTTGTCGGAGTACCTTCCGACGAGTGCTTTGTTTAACGTCGTTAGCTCGACGCAAATGTGCACTCATAGTGCACGGTTTACCTCCCCCACACTTGAATATTTGCCTCCTTCCGTGTTATCATCTTTTCTGCATGGCAAAAATTCAAGTGGGTTAATATCAGAGTAATAAGAGTAATCAATATGATCGGAGGGTAAAGAGATAGAAAACGCGAAGTCTCGCGTATTAGGTCTTGATGCTGCGCTAGTCTGTGTGCCTTGCGCGTTCCTGAGTTGCGCGGCCCTATTCTGCATGATCATCCTGCGCACCTGATCTGCGTTCCTATGTTGTTCCCAAGTGTCGTGTCGCTCTCGGCTTCGCTCTCTGCGCCTCTTATCTGGTGGCTTACTCTTTATATGTTCTGGCGCGCCAAAGGCATATTCTTCTGACTGGCGCGCATCATCCAGAATAACTTGGTATTGGTGCTTCGTTGATCCAATCATTCACCAATGGTTCCTCCGATAACTTGATTCTATTGATGACATCTAATCTGAGTATGTGCTTCTTGTCTTGTAATGTCACCATACCTTTCCCGACATCAATGCACACTTGCGCGGTCCTCATAAATGGTCGGCCCAGCAACACTGATTCTTGCTTCCGTATTCGGCTTGTTCATGTCAACTACATAGAAATCTGCTAGGAACTTGAGTTTGCCGACATGGGTCAAGACATCTACTATTTTCCCCTTTGCTTCGGTCCGTGAGTTGTCCGCAAGTAACAATGCAATGTCCGTTGGCTCTAGAGGTCCCATTGACGATGCTGAATACAGTGAATATGGCAGCAAATTAACCGATGCTCCTAAGTCTAACATGCACTCGCTAACCAGGGTTTCTCCAATAAAGCACGGAATAGTAAAGGTTCCCGGATCAGCAAGTTTTTCTGGTAAATCTGGAGCTAAGCATATCTTCAAGCTTGCTTGGAAATCATTCAGCATGATACCTTCCTTCTGTTCTGGTGGGTCAGGGTTGGTGCGTGAAAAGACTGGTGCAACAACTATTTCTGTATTCTGTTCTCTCTGCTGCGCCATCAGTACGCGCGTATCAACTGGCGCGCTGTGTGTTCTGGTTGTGGCGCGTCCATCTGAACCATGTTGATACTTCCCTTTGGGTTCTGGATGACCTGAGAGGGCAGATTACCATCACTAGCCTTCAGTTCATTTACAGTGGTGGCGATCTGGTGAGCTGGTTCTCTATCAGTTTAAACCTCTTATCGTTCTGTCTTCGTTCGTACTGTCTCGGCCAACTGACTACTATTTCTTCTAACGACTTCTTGGGTGGTTGAGCATTCTGCGTTTGTCCTTCAGTGCGTCGTGTGGTGGGTTGTAGGAAGGCACTGGCGCGTAAGGTCGTGCGCCAGTGGGAGCATTAGGTTGCGCGCGCCAGTCAGCGCGCGGCCTCTGAAAATTCTGGTCGTTCTTCCAACTAAACCCATTCTCTGCCAATCCAAACCTAGGCTGTCCTTGCCTAGCTTGTCCATTGTTCCATCCTCCTACTGCATTAACATCTGCGTGTTCTTCGAATAGGGAGGGGCATGCGTCAGTCAGATGGTCTGTGGCGTGACAGAATTCACACGCTCTTGCTTCGACGCTTTGTTTCAACATTAGCTTCTGCATCATGTCTTTATTCTTTAATTAGTGACATCATTGATGCAGAGATCTAGTACGGTGTTTTCCAAAGAAACTTGATATCTCTTGATCAGCCGTGTCTCTATTAGTTTCCAAACATCTCCGGGTACATATTTCTCACGTTGCCTCCTGCGCAAGCATTCAACAACCTGAGTTCCATCTCAGTAAGTCCGTTGAGGAAGTTTCTATCAACACATGTTGCGGGAGTCCATGATTGTAGCAGTTCGCTTCAAGTTCCCTGAACCGCTCGTAATACTCTGATAATGATTCCCCATGCAACTGTTTCGGCGCAGCTAACTCTCTACGTAGCAGTGACACTTTGGCCGCGGGATAAAACTTGTCTAGAAACCGTTCTTGTAATTCGGGCCATGTCCTTATTGAACCCGGCGCTAGTCCCATCAACCATTGTCGAGCTGAATCACATAGTGAAAACGGGAAGGCTCTAAGCTTCAACAATTCTGGGTCCTCATTCCCATTCCTCATATTCTCAGATTGCGAATCTCGTCATACTGTTTCACCGGATTCTCACTAGCCATACCATGGAATTTGGTATGTAGTGAACAAGCTGAGTCCGCAGTTCGAAGTGTCCATCTGGAGGCAGTACTATGCACCATGGTTGATTCACAGCTTGAGGAGCAGACATCTCCTTGATGGTGCGTCGCGCCACTGGTTGAGCAGGCACGCGCGCGACAGGAGGTGGCGCGCGTCTATCCATGTTATCATTCAACTGATTATCGTTTCTGGGTAGTTCAACGTCCATTCTGAACTCTAAGTCTCTGCGTACTTCTCTTCTGATTGCCTCGAGTTCAGCTGGGTTCAGGCGTGCAAAAATGTTGTCAGCGTTACGCGCTGGTGCGTCTGGAGTTCCTTCGTCTGCCGATGACACTATTTCACCAAAATCTTCCATGCAAACAAAAACAACTAAATTAAACGTAACTAATATTTTTTTGGATTTTTATATAAGAAACAAAAGTAAAATAAGAAGAAAAGAAAAGAAAACTTCTCTAGCCGTCCCCGGCAACGGCGCCAAAATTTGACGAGCACGTCGTTGAGTGCTGCAAATTTATCTCTCCTCACTAGTATAGTATCGGCTGGGGTCGAATCCACAGGGAACGGTGGAAGTCTCTTCTCAATCTACAAACTAAGAATTGGGGTTGTGAGTAAAAAGTACGAAGAAAAGACAGAAACTGGTGCGCAAGTACCACTGGCGCACAAACAGACAGCAAGTGAAAAAGATGTAAACAACTATGCAAGAGATGATCTCGGTTCAGATTTATCACTATGAATTTCTATGTTTATCCTCGGTCACTAATGATACATGACATATTGTTCACGTAGGTTAAGGTCCTGTCACAGCTTAATAACCTACACATACATTCCGGTCAAAGTCCGTATGATATTATTACTCAATCTAGTCTAGTCAATAACGAATCCGGTCAAGGTAGTTACTGCCTATTCTAGTGTTACTCCTATCATTCACAGTCACGTACTTCTGATAGTTTAACTATAGATAAAAGATTCTACAACTAAGTCTGCGGTGCAAGGCTTCGCTTAATTGTCTAACCTAATTATCATGCAATTGAGTTCGGAATAATAATACTAAACTTAACCATGCAAATTAAGAACAAGACCTCAAAACATATTATTCATAGATCAAAACCCAAACCGAGTTCAGCGAGTTTAGCTACTCATGCTGATTGAATACATCTCAAGTATAATTGAATAACAACTAAATAACAAGACAAATCTGAAGTGGTGCGTCGGCAGTCTCGCGGTGACAGCTTGCGCGCACGGCCGGAATTCTGCCCTGAGCCGTCTGGTCCCTTCTGCGTGTCTCTTTGTGATCTCCAGAAATCTTTGTATTTATAGCCTTGCCTCCTAGGGTTTCCACGAATATTTAGGCAAGGATATCTGTAGGAAATCGTCTATATCTCTAAGAATCAGCTTAGGAAATATTAAATCTCCAAAACTGAACTTAGAAATATTTCTCGCGCGTGATGACGTCATCGACCCGAATATCTCGCTATCTGTTGACGTCACCGCCTTGCTGTCTGTTGCGCGTCCTTCACTCGCGCTCCATGTTGCTCGCGCGCCAGTGGCCATTTGTCGGTTGTCTTTGCCTTGTTATCTTTTTGCATGAGATTCAGCCTCCTTGTTGCGTTTTCGTTCTAACTCTTCTTTAAAACCTGAAATACAAAACTACACCAAAAGCGTAATCTTATACCATAATATGTTAGAATGAAAGCAGTGTAAAGGACTTAAAGTAGCGTACAACTGCACTCTATCACACACGCTGAGTTTGCTCATAATCACGTGGTCAGTCGTTTTACGGGTCTCAGTCCATTTCGGGTTGTGTATGGCTTCTTACCTAGGGGTCCAGCTGACTTACTAACTCTGCCTAGTAAGCTCCGTCCGCACGCCATTGCTGCGGAGTTTGTGGATCAGTTACAGCTTGTTCATAAGCAGACTCATGAGAGATTGACTGTTGTTTCGGCTAAGTACACGGCTGATGCAGATCAGCGGCGTAGGAGAGTGGAGTTTGATGTGGGGGATTATGTTTGGGCCATTCTGACCAAAGATCGTTATCCTGCCCATGCGTATAGCAAGCTGGCTGCTAAGAAGATTGGACCAGTGGAGATTATTGAGAAGATCAACCCGAATGCATATCGACTTCGATTACCTAGTCATGTGCATACTTCAGACGTCTTCAATGTGAAGCATCTTGTTCCTTTTGTAGGTGACTCTTCAGATGACGAACCCGATGCAGATTCGAGGGTGAATCTTTCCTTCCCCAGAGGGAACGATGTAGATCAGTTGGCAGTTTCATACTTGGAGAAACAGGATCACCCGAAACAGGCATCCCTGTGCAAATTAGCAGTTTGAGTCCCCGATGTCCGATTTCAGCCCACAACACCTTGTTTCGAAGAGAACGACGCTGCGGTTCAGCCCACAACACCTTATTTTGATTTTTAAAGTTTTCAATTTATTTACGGTTGCCATTGTCGTTTTCAGTTTGTTTATTTTCGTATTTTAGAAACCCTAGCATTATAAATACGACATTATGAGTCGTATGTAAGGGAGTTTTTTTGAGTTTTGATCAAATAAAATTAGGATTTCTTCCCTTAGTTGTTCCTCTGCGTTTTACTCTGCATCACGATCACTTTGATTATTTAGCGCATACTTGACAGTGATTTCAAATAAGATGAAATTAGTCGGAATTAAATGTTTGATCACAAGGAAAGCAAAACCCCAGGAATTCGGAATCCCAAGAAAGCTTATTATTTATAGCGGCAGTGATGCAGCGTACGTGAGTGGAAGTACATTACTAGGAAATCCTAGAAATTTTATTAAAACTCAAAATCAACCGTGTAACAATCATAGCTAAGTTCCCCTTAAATAGGGAAACAAAAAAACCCTAAAATAAAATAAGAAAAATAATAGAAAATATTCAAAAAACATTGAAAAATAGAAATAAAATAGTAAACGATCCTGACAGGCTCTTCGTTCTCTTCAAAACAAGGTATTATGGGCTCAATTCTGACACTGGGAGCTCCAAAACTGCTAAAATCCACCTCTAACCTTCTTAGGGTGATCCATTTTGTTCCAAAAACTCAACGTCTTCTGTTTTGTATCATTCCCTCCGGGTTGGCTAGGATTCGACCTCGAATCTGAAACAGTGGCATCATCGGAGGAAGAGTCATCCACATACAGCACCAAGTGTTTCACATTAAAAACATCAGAAGTGTGAACGTGGCTCGGTAGACGCAGACGGTAGGCGTTCTCATTAATCTTTTCCACAATCTCCACGGGTCCGATCTTCTTAGCAGCAAGCTTGGAATATTCATGAGCCGGTATCTGGTCCTTAGTCAAAATTGCCCACACATAATCACCAACCTCAAACTCCACCTTGCGGCGCTTCTGATCCGCGAGTGCCTTATACTTTGCGTTACTCTCGGCCAATCGAGCACGAGTCTGCTCATGGATCTCTCTCAATTGATCAATAAGTGCATCTCCCGTCGCATGAGTATGAACTTTGCTGGGGAGGGTCAGCAGGTCAAGGGGCCCCCTCGGGGGAATGTCATACACAACCTGAAACGAACTGAGTCCTGTGCTGCGATTCACCGCATGGTTATGAGCAAATTCAGCCTGTGGCAGCTTCAAGTCCCACGCTTTTGGATGATGACCAACTAAACATCGGAGAAGATTACCTAGGGAACGGTTAACCACCTCGGTCTAGCCGTCAGTTTGTGGGTGATAAGCATTACTGAAGTTGAGATGCGTATTCACCAAACGCCATAAACTACGCCAAAAATGACTTACGAAACGAGTGTCATGGTCAGAAACAATAGTGGAAGGGAGCCCATGAATACGATATTCCTCACGAAAGAACAATTGAGCCACAAACACAGCGTCCGCGGCCCGCTTGCAAGGGATGAAGTGAGCCATCTTCGAGAACCTATCCACGACCACATAAATAGAGTCACAACCCCGCTGCTTTCTTGGAAGTCCGAGGACAAAGTCCATACTTAAATGTGCAGTCCCAACCCACATGACCCTCGTTGTGCAAATCTGCTCACTTCCTTACGAGTCAACGAGCCACAAATCTGCTCACTTCCTTACGCATCGACGGCCAATAATAAGAACCAGCAAGTAACTGAAATGTGCGGTCCCAACCCACATGACCCTCGTTGTGCAGTTCCTGAATCAGTAAGAGGCGTAGGCCGCAGTCAAGAATGCACAACTGCACACCTCGGAATAAAAACCCATCCTCCATCACGAAATCAGATGTCTCACCGTGTTGTAACTGCAGAAGGACATGAGAAAAGAAAGGATCAGTCGTGTACAATTCAGTAAACGAGTCAAATCCCGAAACATGCACGCGTAATTCAGATAACAACGAATGACGTCTATGAAAGCATCAGCCATGCGGTTCGACACCCCTGCCTTATGTTTGATCACGAAGGTGAACTGCTGTAAGTAAGAAAGCCACGATGCGTACCGATGTCAAACCTTATCTTGACTATCCAAGTGTCTGAGAGAATCGTAATCAGTATATAAAACAAACTCCTTCTGCAATAAGTAGTGCCTCCAATGTTTCACCGCCTGAACCACTAAATAAAACTCCAAGTCGTAAGTACTGAATCGCAACTTTGCACCCGAAAGTTTCTCACTGAAGTATGTCACTGGGCGACCCAGCTGACTCAAAACTGCACCAATCCCAGTCTTGAAAGCATCACAATGTAGTTCAACTGGCTGGGAAAAGTCGGGAAGAACCAATATCAGAGCCGATGATAACCGTTGTTTGATGTCACTAAAAGCTACCTATGCATCCTCGGTCCACTGAAACGCTGAACCCTTCATGCAATCCGTGATCGGTGCCATAATGCCGCTGAAGTGTGGAATAAAACCTCTATAAAAAGACGCCAACCCGTGGAAGCTCTGAATTTCTGTGATAGATGTAGGTCTAGGCCACTGCTCGATAGCCGCAATCTTATCAGGATCAGCGCGTAAACCATCACTACTGACCACATACCCCAGAAAATGGACTGAACTAGTTAGAAACTAGCACTTGGCAGCCGCCCCATAACACTTGTCACGACGAAGCACACCTAGAATCTCCCTCAGATGGTCTATATGCTCAGCAGAAGAAGCGCTATACACCAGAAAGGCCGAAGCGCTTGATTCATTACCCTCATAAACGTGCTCGATGCATTTGAAAGACCAAACGGCATCACCAACCACTCGTACAGACCCTCTCGAGTCTTAAACGCCGTCTTCCATTCGTCCCCAGGTCGAATACGCGCTCCACTTAGCTGGTCTAACAAATCATCAATGCATGGAATGGGAAAGCGGTACATGACTGTGATCTTATTAATTGCCCGACTGTCTACGCACATCCGCCACGTACCATCCTTCTTGAGGGTAAGGAGGGCAGGAACAGCACACGGACTGAGCTCCTCATGCTCTTTGGTCAGCAACTCCTTAACTTGCCGTCTGAGCTCCTCATGCTTGTTCGGACTCCTTAACAAGGTCAAAGATGTTCACCACATCCTGCAACTGGATACGTAAGCCACCAATGTAATGAGAAACCAACTGGTCATTGGACTCATTAAGATCAATCTGTGCCAACAACTGATAAAAGTCAGATGTGTACTCCTCAACAGATCTTGAACCTTGCCGTAAATTCTGAATCCGCTGGTAGAGTCCCCCCTCAAAATTGTAGGGCAGAAAAGCTCGTTTGAGATGTTTCTTCAACTTCTCCCAATCACAAATCTTGTACTTGCCCGCACAAACACGTGTCTTCTTCAACTGCTGCCACCATGCCTGGGCACGACCACATAAGTGAACTGTCACTAACAGAACACGACGATCATTGGGTACCTCCTTAAAGTCGAGGACTTCCTACACCTGAGACAACCAATCAACAAACTCCTTAGCCCGGAGGCCTCCATCAAAATCTGGAATCTCTATCTTGAACCCAAGTTCCCAACGACGGTCACGGATTAGGTCACCACTAAAGGGGTTAACCTCAGACCCACCATTCGGAAAAAATCCGCCGAGATACTCCTTGTCTCCATCGTCTCCAAACGATGAGTAAGAAACTCGATCTGCCTACGCAGGTCCGCGTTCTTACGTCGTAAGTCATCACCAGGGGATGTTTCATCAGCACCTACCAATCTCCGACGGCGTCCTCTACCACGACCATCACGCAGGACCGGCTGGAAACGGATACCACTCTGATGCAGCGTAAGTCCGTGGAAGAAAACCAATAGGAAGAAAGCCTAGAAATCAACTAAGTTCCCCTTAAATACAAGCTAAGTTCCCCTTAAATAGGGAAACAAAAAAAACCCTAAAACAAAATAATAAAAATAATAAAAATAATAAAAAATATTCGAAAAAAATTAAAAAAATAGAAATAAAATAGTAAACGATCCCGAAAGCCCAAAAACACCATATATCACGAGAAAAGCTCTGACGGGCTCGTCGTTCTCTTCGAAACAAGGTATTATGGGCCCAATTCTGACACCGGGAGCTCAAAAACTGCTAAAATGCACCTCTAACGTGCACCTTCTTAGGGTGATCCATTTTGTTCCAAAAACTCAACGTCCTCTGTTCTGTATCACGTAGAAGGTAGAGAAATTAATCCATCTCGAGCCTCGTGAAAAGATGATGAATTTCCAAGGTATTAATGGAGGAAATGCATATAAAATAGAGAAAAGGAGGATAAAAATCATCAATCAATAAGCAATCATTTGGCTTGTACATCTATTTCACACAATTTTCTATCCTTTTAGAGCTCACTTACAACCTTGAAAAATTCTGCATTTTTGAGACGAGGTCGTATTATTCTCTTTTTGAAGTGACAACGAAAAGAGGGAAAAAAGGACACATCTTCAACATCAATTATGAGACATTTCTCACTTATAAACTCAAAGTTATTTCATTATTTTTTCAATTTATGGAATTCATGTTGTTTGTGAACATATTTTGAGGATTATAATTGAATAAATTTTAATATGAATTATATTATATTTCTTTGTGTTATTAAATTCTTGTATGAATGTTTACCGTATCTTAGCTATAACAAATATTAACATGTGTCTTGCGTTATGTTTGTTTAATTTCATTCTAGTAAAGTCTACTTATTTTATGATTTTTCCAAGTTATTATCATCATGTTTGAGAACTTAACATTTAACCAAAGATAATAAATTTTCATAGAATTATTTGAATAATATCTTAACGGGTTAAGATCAAGAGAGACGGTATGCTTTTGTAAGACATAAGGATTGAGATTCAAATTGTTTTTAATTAAAAAGCGGTTGGATTTGACGGTTATCAATATCAACCGTTAGATGAATAGAAATCAACGGTTGGGATGATGTCTCACTTTCCTGTGAAAATATATGTCTCCCTCTTGATCCATTTCCTTATCATAACGGATGTGTATATGTTGGTATCTAGCGGTGCAACTAAAGAAGTTTACATGATTTAATCGTGAGGTGATTATTTTGTGTTGCAATTACCTCTCTGTATCGATATGTTGTTATTGATATTTTATTCGTCTTATTTATTTTCTTAAATACAAAATAATTATTTAAATTATATGATTAGCTCTCTTCTGGTTTTGACCTTACTTGTCGCTTGATATCTTGTAAGAAAATTACAAAATTTATGTTTGGGACATTCCACCACGTGCATTCAATGTACTAGGAATTTCACTTTTTGTTTGTGTTCCATATGGTAGATATGCTTTAATGTATGACTAGTTTGAATGAATTGTAAGAAAATATGTCATTTGCAGCTACATTGACCGCTCACAATTATCGACTTTTTGCTGATAAACTATCTTTAAGTTTAATATCTTACTAGTGGGTTAAGTTCTAGAGAGACATGCAATTTTTGTGAGACGGAGGGATATCATCTCAACCGTTGATTTGTTTGATCTTGCGGTTGAGATTAAAGTTGGTTTTTGATTAAATTGTGTGGTTGGATTTGCAAAATCAAGGGTGGTTGAGAATGACGGTTATTAATATCAACTGCTAGATTACTAGAAATAGACGGACGAGATGATGTCTCTTCGTCTCACAAAAAATTGATGGTACTCCTAGAACCTTATCCTCTTACTAGTTATCATCATTGTTTTCACGGCGTCTTGGCGAATCATCGCTCTAGTGTACCGCCAAGCCGCATAGTCGACATGGCGAATGCCTAGTCGTTACACGGCGTCTTGAAAAAAATTAGTCAAGATATGTATAGTTAATTAGAAATATACAATAATACTTTTAAAACAACAAAATACATAATCTAATTTATCTATTTTTTGACACAAAAGGTATATTAATAAGTAAATATGTGTTAGAGACGAGGTGTACCAGATGCCATTGTTGCTGTCCCAACACGACCGATCCTTATTAAATCAATTTAATTTTCCTTTCCAAAATTACAGTTTATTCGTCTTACTTGAGCCTGTATATGAGTTTTAATTGGGCTTTAGAGTTTTAATTGATCTTTAGAGTTTTAATTGGGCTTTAAAGTTTTAATTGGTCTTTAGAGTTTTAATTGGGCTTTAGGGTTTCAAAAGTGACACATGTTGGGGAATTGGCGAGAAATCATGGCGTCCTCGACTTGGAGTTGCAAAACCGCCAGGACGCATCGGCGACGCTTTTGCGACGCCATGAATACCATGGTTATCATTGCACAGTCTAG
This sequence comes from Sedum album, assembly GCA_006409495.1. NCBI lineage: Eukaryota > Viridiplantae > Streptophyta > Magnoliopsida > Saxifragales > Crassulaceae > Sedum > Sedum album. Next base: position 45,866 of record QZGG01000850.1, on the reverse strand, counting down.
CCTGTATACATATGACATGTATATATAAAAATGTTATAATAAATATACATTTTGTATAATTGGTGATATATCTATTTCGAGAACAGACCGCTATTGATTAGAGGAATTTGAGCAGAATTTACTGCTAAATCTCAATTTGATCAAAACCCGTGTAAGGATCAGAAGGCAACAAATTTGAAGCTCATTCAGTGTTCAACTTGATATTGAAATATGTAATTATTTTAAAAACTAACTCATTAGAAAAACCAAACAATAATAATTTATGTATTATGATACAAAAATTTGAATATAAGAATCATTGTGAACAGATAACGATAAGTTGAATTTTACAAAGAGAGAAGAAGCAAACTTGATCAGCAATCCATATGTAGATAGGAAATGTATCATGTGGATCCATACAATTTGGTGGACTCGTGGATCTCCTCTTGCGTCCGTTGATTGTATTTTTTGGACGCATCAGATTGTGCCTACGCATTAATGAAGCACGTAAGTTGCACATGTTTTGCACGTGATACACACGTGATGTGCACATGATAAATGCAACTACGTGGCGCAATCTGATGCATCCAAAAAATGCAATCAACGGGTGCAAGAGGGGATCCACGAGTCCACCAAATTGGATGAATCCACAGAATACAAGCTCTATGTAGACAATTTGGAACACAACAACACCGATAAACAAATGAAAGCGCATCATTGTTAATACTTATTTCAAACCTAGATCGATAGATCACAATTTGCAGTTTAACAAAAAATTAAAATTCCTTGTAAATAGTATTCAAAATTCCCAACTCAATGCATTATAAAAAGTTTATTTATAATGATAAAGCTTTTATATCTCAATCCCAAAAAAGATCTGCCATAAATTAAAAAAACTCAACCAAATCAAATATAAAATTGAGTGTGGAGTTTGGTGAGAGAGTCCAAATTTTCCTCAATTAACATAACAGATGTCATCTACACTAATTCCACAAATAAAAAATAATACAATCTCAAAACCCCATCACAGAAGACGCAAGTTTCCTCAAAACGAAACCTCAATAAACCTCATGATTTAGGCAATCGTTAATTATCCTTGCTAGATAAGCAGGAAAAAGTTCAAATGAGAACCGATTTAAAATGAAAACTGATTTAGTAATGAAGGGCACACTTGTCATTTCAAATCAATATAGTTCATAAATGGATTAATTTAAAGTGCATTAAAAAAACTAGTTTTCATAATTTATTTAAAAAATAGTTGATATAAAAATTACATCGCTAGACATTTTTAAAGTACATCAATCATTAAAAGATTATAATAAAAAATAATACTACATATATGTTGCTTGGGTTTGATTCCGTTATAAAGCATTTTTAAAATAAAAATTTAAAATCATTATAAACCACACTATCAAACAATTCAGTGGATGTGATTAATAATACTATTAATATGGTAATTACTATTATCAATTAATATGAAGAACACACTTGTCAATTCATTATTTATAATTAATTATTTATTAAAAGTGCATTAAATTATTTTGTATAAAAAGTGCATTACAATATTTTTGAAAATTGCATTAAATATATTTTTTTAAGTGCATTACAATATTTTTTAAATTGAATTACAATATTTTGAAATATTTTTTAAAAAGGGCATTATAAAGTTTGCATATTAAATTTTGGGGAAATTACCGAAAACCACCCATAAATATGGTTTTTTTCCAAAAACCATCCTTATCTTTGGAAATTATGGAGTCACACCCATATGTTTATAAAATTTGCCAGAAACCACCCATATGTTTAAATATAATTGAAATATTAATAAGAAAATAAAAAACCTTTAAAAAATACTAAAAAACATAATTAATTACCAAAAATCATTAAAAAATAAAAAAAATCAGGATATTAAATAAATATAAATTTGAAATATAAATTTAAAATATAAATTTGAAATGTATTCATATGATATGTATACAAATGTGAAATTAAATTTATAAAAAATATGGTGTCTTGAAAATTACAAAATTTACCGGCAACCATTATTGCTCCATTAAAGTTTTAAAAAAATCTTAATGTCTTAAAATGAGTGTTTAAACTTTACTTTATATGCAATAATTGTTTTTTGCTTTATATGTAAAAATGTATCAAAATTTATATTTGCGCTATGTGGCGTATGTAGTAAGTGTAACCGTATAACACACTATTATTTATTCAATATAATTATAACTACACATGCAAATTAAAATTCTTCTATTCAAAGTTATAATTTTGATATAAATGAGAAAACTAAATTTATACAAAAATATGGTGTCTTAAAAATTACAAATGTGATACCATGTAACACATAGTTAATAGTGGCACCACAAAAATAAAAAAAACTTCAAAATTTTATAAATTTGTAAGACATCGTATTTTTGTATAGATTTAGTTTTCACATTTAATACATACCATATGAATAAAAGTATTGTACTTCATTTCAAATTTATTTTTATTTAGTATCCTTATTTTTCAAAGTTTTTTATGATTTTTTTCAATTATATATGTATTTTTAGCGTTTTTAAAAGTTTTTTTTATGATTTTCGACAATTTACCCTTCGGTTAATTAATTAAATATGTATATTTAATGTTTTAAAAAATTTTAGCATCAAATATTTTTAATGAATTTTTTAATTAATTATGTATTTTTTTCTTATTTTTATCATTTTTATTAATATTTTGATTAAATTTAAACATACGGGTGGTTTCTGACAAATTTTATAAACATACGGTCTGACTTAATAATTTCCAAAAATATGAGTGGTTTCTGGAAAAAAACCCATATTTGTGGGTGGTTTTCGCTAATTTGCCCAAATTTTAATATGCAAACTTTATAATGCCCTTTTTAAAAAATATTTTAAAATATTTTAATTCAATTTTAAAAAATATTGTAATGCACTTTAAAAAAATATATTTAATGCAATTTTAAAAAATATTGTAATGCACTTTTTATAAAAATAATTTAATGCACTTTTAATAAATTATTAATAATAAATAATGAATTAACAAGTGTGTTCTTCATATTAATTGATAATAGTAATTACCATATTAATAGTATTATTAATCACATCCACACTCATAATTTACATTTGTAAGCTCACATCTCAACCGTCCATCTCATCCACTATTTAATTAATTTGGTGTCACGTGGCAACCAGTAACCCACTTTCATTTTGGTGTTATCCACTAACGTAAAGGGAGACACGTATCACCCAATTGATAAACTAATGAATGAGATTGACGGTTAAGATGTGGTTTTACGAATGTTAAGGGATAAGGACGTAATTGAGTGCTCCTCATACAATTGGAGTTGATCTTGAATACATTTCTGATTCTAATGCAAATGATACTTTTTTTTGTTTGGATAGTTATTTTGAACAAAACAATTGAATTAATTTCCTGTATTTAATTGAGTAATGTATACCAAGAGGAATATATTTCATACAATTTGATCTATTGCCTGAAGTACATTTTCAATCACAAATATCTCACGAAAATTATCATTGCAGTACCGAAGAACAACAATGTAGCTGCGAAATCTGAATGAGTCCATTTCGACTAGAAGTCACGTCGGCTAATTTTTCTCATATAAACTTGAAACCTAGTATATTAGTCGTTTAATTTTGTATACTATGTTTGTTTTAGGGTTAATTCCAGATGACCACCTTTATAGATGTCATTTTTCACCAAACCACATGTATATTGTATTATTACATTCGACCACCCGTATAACGTTTGACACTCCCAAATTACCAGTTATCACTGTTCCGTCAAATTTTCCAATAAATATATTAAAATTTTAATATAATAATATTATTTTTATTACATTACACCACCTCTATAATAAATGAGTGTTTACTTGACCACCTTTATAATTAGGGATGCACAAATAAGAACCGGACCGTAAATCCGGACCGGACCGACCGTAAATTTAACCACCCCTCTGTTAATTGAGGTGGTTCTTTGACAACGTTAGTAATTATAAAGGTGGTCGAATGTACTATTACAATATACAGGTGGTTTCGTGGAAAATGACATATTATAACGGTGATCATCTGGAATTAACCTTTATTTTTATTAATATTTGCATGGATTGTATTAAAAAATTTAACAATCAACTAAAAAATATCAAGTACAATACTTCGTTTATAATTTTGAAGAACTCAACAATCGGTTAGAGTAGTAGTGACATTTATCCTAAACACAATCCGAAGTCCCATCAAAAGATTTGTTTTGAAGTTTAGACCGCTCACAACATCTGAGAAAAGTGATGATCAAAGTTGCCGGAGGTCCTGATTAGAGCTGCCGGAATTTGGTCCAAAATGAAGAAATTGAATTTAGATGAAAATTGTGTCGTTGATGCTTGGGGGGAAATTGCATTTAAATACAGTCCCAACTTTGTTTAATTACATCCTCAACCCCTATTAGAAGATATTTGCATATCATTCCTTTAACTATTTACGGTTTCTACCTGCAATTCTAATTAAGTTATACTTGATTGAATAAGGTAAGGTTGAGACGACTCGGGCGGAGACGAGTTGATGTGTGGAGGCCACACCGCTAGCTGGTCAGGATGTTCAACAACATCATACTAACTGAAACTGATTGATGATTAAAACAGACATCAACTCGAGGAATGAAACAATGATTTGGTAGACACTTTCAAAACGTTGCAACTTGTGCTAGAAATGCAGTTTGATTTCACATATTTTAAGTCTTAAAGAGAAACCTTGTTGAACCCTTGGGTTTTGATGATGACAAGTGATCAATACTGACTAGTGTATTGAGCGTGCAGATTGTGCTTCACTGGACTTACCCAACGACTAGTCTGAAGTCGTTAGCAGTTCCTGATATTTCGGACAGAGAAAAATCAGGGAAGATTATCTAGTTGCCAAAACTGATTATATCGATTGTGATAATATTCTAACTGCCAAAACTGATTATGATAATATTCTAACTACCGTTTAGAGTTGAGATAAAATATTGTGAGATAAAATCTGATATTTCCTAATTGAATCTTGCATGATTGTAGGATTGATTTGGAAGGTGTGGCTTAGTATAAAAGCCAGCAGCAGCAGCTCAGATTCGTGTGACTTTGTGAGATAGCGAGGAGCGATCGAGAGCAAAGCACGAGGAGACGAGCACAGGCAGCAAGGGAGCGAGCGTGACCGCGTTTACTACGTTGGTTGAGTGCTCTTCGTGTTAGGCTAGAGACTGCATCAGTCCATCTAGCGTGAGACGGTTTGCTGCAGAATTTCGGAGGTTGTTGGTTTCTAAGGAGCAGAGGGCGCAGCTTAGAACAGTAGTAAACGGGGAGTTGTACTAGCTGATTCAAGTGTATTCCTTACCATAGACATTAATAAAGTTCGGAGTTCTGAATCCTTCCAGTAGCTGCTGGAAGGGGTGGTTTTTCCCAGTTGGGTTTCCACCTAAAATCGTGAGTCTTTCATTTACTTTCATTTGTTAAAGTTACTTTTGTTTATTCCGCTGCGACTAGTCGTATCGAGGGACAAGTCGACCCTCACGACTAGAAGTACAAGCTAACCTCGATCCAACAAACCTAGTTTCAACTTTCAATCTGTGTGTTTTATTTGAATGTTGTGTTTTCATATGAGTGTAGTAAATAATGTTAACGGATTTCTATTGTCACCCAAAGCTAAGCAGGAACTCGCGGTTCATGGTGAACAAACAAAGAACATAGTCGAAGTTGCACGATCTTGGGCTAGGTTTCTGGCTGCTTCTATCCCAGACTTTCATTTTGATTCGACTTTTATGAAAACAATCAGTTTCCTCCTTGATATTCCTCCATAAGTGAATCTTATTCCTGGAAAATGGAGGCGATGGGATCAGGGTGAATATGAAGTTTGTTTAACTGCTCACATTATTAGTAAAAATGGTTCTAATGTGGGGGTGACTGTTTTTCGAAAACAAAATGGTGAATTCATCTATGCAATAGTCGAAATTGTTCAAGATCACACCCTGAAGACCCTTCTAACATTCATTGCTAGAGCTTTGGACAAAGATAGGGAGAATAACAATGCTGTTAAAGTGGTACAAAGCTCTCATGCAGAGATGCCTAATGTGAAAAGAGGATGGAGTGGCAACCCTACTTGTCGACACTCCCAAGATATTGACTTTCTATTTGAGGTCTTTAGGGTTAGAAACTCCAGCGAATTCCAACAGCCCTAAACCATGTTGCCATCTGCATGGGTTACACTATAAGTCCACCAAAGGAATACTTTACAACTGAGAACTTACCTAAAATTGTTATCACTAGTAATTACCGGGATAAGCTCCATCTTCAACTTTTACAGGAATGGTCCGTCTCATCTAACTCATAAGAACTATGAATCGAGAATTCAGGATGATAACGTAATTGGCACATCCAGGATTTCTTCATCCCTTATTTAGCCGACCCTCATTAAGGACTGTACTCTTCAAGATTTGTCTAACTCTTCTAGTAAATATGATTTGTCTAACTCTTCAAGATTTGTCTAACTCTTCTAGCAAATATGATTTTGTTTTATGATCTTTGTTGCATTAATAGGCCACGGGTATGCCCGAGCCTTCAAATTTTATTTTTTAGCCTGTTCCGTGTTATTAGGTCGAACCTTATAATCGGCCGGCACGTGAGGGCTCTTATTACCTAGGTATTAGTGTTGGCATTGTGGTAGCTTGAAATACTCCAGAACTTGTACAAACCACGGTCCAGGTGTTTTGGACCATCCAATTAATAAATATGCTGGCTCCGTCCAGTTAAAAAAAACTCGCGATTTTAAACTATTTATTCCTAATAGGTTCTCATTTCTAAAAATAGATATTAGAACTGAATTATTTGAAACTAGAATGCAACATACATGAAAATTTTCTATCCTTGATCTCAAGGCGATCTAAGCCATGATAAAAAATGAACGTAAGTCCGGCATGCAACCACATTTCTAAGCCGGGTTTTTCAACCATGATTGGCCGCTGGAAAAATATTCTCCCTCGGAATTCTTGAGATCTTCTATAATCGAAATTCTTGAGATCTTCCATAATCGTGGTTGAGATAATATTTTCATAAACTCTGTAAAAATATTTCAGTTCCTAGCCCTGACAACCACTTTGGAACGAACACCCACATTACTATTGAAATAAAAGAGGTTTAGAAAACTTAACCAACCTCATTTTGAACCTCCTAACTAGCAAGTGGGTCAACTTCACACATCAGCTCATCTCCGTCCGAGTCGTCTTAACCTTGTCCAAGTCAGTCAAGTGTAAGTTAATTGAAATTGCATGTAGTAAATATAAATAATTAAATGACTAATATGCAAATATTTTGTAGTAAGGGTAGATGACGTAATTAAACAAACTTGTGACTGTGTTTAAATGCAGTTCTCCTCCAATCATATATAACACGCAATTTTCACCTAAATTTAAATTGCTTCATTTTCGGACAGATTCGTCCAGCTCTGATCAGGACCTCTGGCAGCTCGGATCATTACTTTTCTCATGGCATCAGAGCCGCAACAAGCTTCCTGTTGATTTTCTCTGTTTCGTTCTGTTATTTGAGCACTCCATCAGTTTCTGGACACGCAGCCATGAATTCAGTGAACTCAAGTGCCTCCAGTTATGCAATTCAGGTAACTCCTACAGATGATCTATGTACATAAATCCTAATGAGAACATAACTATTTCACTGGTCACACAATTACTAGAAGTTGGAGAGAACTATGTTCCTTCGAAGAAATCTATTGTTAGATCTTTAGATTTCAAAATGAAGTTAGGTTTCATTTACGGAAGAATCAAGTGAGAGATGCAATAGTGCAGTTATCTCATGGATTACAAATTTTGTTTCTAAGAAATAGAAGGCTCACTAGTATATATAGATGATGCTGCAAATGTTTGGGCTAAACTAGAGGCTAGATATGAAGAATCAAATGGTCCTGGTGTTTTTGCAATGCAAGAGGAGATTTATAATCTAAAACAAGGTGACTAGACTTTTGTTGGCTACTACAATGTACTAGTCAGGCTATGAGCTGAGGAGGATGCATTGAATGTACAGGAGCAATGTGATCTAGGTGCAAGATGTATATCGACTAAGTGTATGCAACAAAAGAAAGAGCCAGAGAGAATTAAGAAATTTTTGATGGGATTAAATGAAGCTCCCTATAACATAAGGTCTCAAACACTTGCAATGGATCCAGTTCCCAACATAACAAAGATCTACAATATTATAAGGAGGAATGAAAAGCAGCAGTCTAATTCTAAGGAGTACTAACCTGGATGCATCTGTGATGTATATTTCACCAAAGTCTCAAAACAATGCTAGAAGCCAAGAAAATATTAAAACCTACAGTGGACAAAACAAAACCAGAATCAGAACCGAAATAAACCAAAAGACAATGAATATGGAAAAAATGAAGATAGATAAAACTTGTTTTGCAAACATTGCCAAATGCAAGGACATACGGAGGAAATGTGCTACAAACTTATTGGATATCATCCTGGATACAGATTTAATAAGAAGAATCCAGGACAGAACGACAACAATGGTAATAGAAATATTACTAATAATGTCATTGTATATTCTATTTCTACGAGAATTTCTCTAAAGATGAACCACAAGGACAAAAAAATCAATTTTCACTGAATTCGGTCAAGCTGAGTTAAGAAAAATTGATGAACTGATGTGTGGAGGCGACACCATTGACTGGTCAGGAGGTTCAACACCTCAAATGACAATGAAGCATTACAAAAATCTGGATTATGCCTTTGAAACTCTTCCAACACTCATTCACCTGATTATCCATTCATAGCACACCCCTCTTATCAGACTGTCCAAAACAAAGCTTTTGGTTTTGAAAATCCAATAACTAACTGACCTCCCTAGTTATGTCGAATAAACCAACTACATTAGATTTGTAATAAATTTTAGGGTTTTTTAGCGAAAACCACCCTTTCAATACCACATTTTAAAAAACCACCCTTTCAAGTTTATTTTTGATTTAACCACTCACAAATGTAACAACTCTTTAACACAACTTTTTTCACAGGCCAACCGGTGATTCTCACCGTTGACCTTGTTGACTTATAATAAAATACGATAAAAAATCAAGGGTTTTTTAATAAAAACCACCCGTAAAATAAGTGTTTTTAACCCGTTTAATTTTTTCCACAAACCACTCATATCTTTTTTTCCGTCAATTTTGAACCACCCAAGTTTGGATCTGTTAACTTAACCTTTCATTTATATATTTTTGATTTATTTTTATTTCCAAAAATTGAAAATATAAAACCAAAAAAAGGAAGATGATGAGGGGTGGTTGAGAGGCGGTCAGTAGGCGTGGGGAGATGGTTGCAGTGGTTATTTCGATGGCAGTGGTGGTGGTCACGAATTTCCAATCTCAATTGCTCTAACTTTGTGTTCATCCGTCAATCAAATCTTTATTCTAAAAAATCTCTCAAAACCAAAAAATTCCATAAACAACAAACAATCAATAGAGGAGCCTCCACACACTCCCCCTCTTCATCATATATCCAATCCATATGATTTCTCATCCCATTCTCACCCATCCAAATCGAATGGACTCCTCTCGAAGCCGCCTGCTGCATCTACCTTAACCTTCATCGATTATTCCACCTCCTCAATTCCGGAGCAACGCATTGCACAATTAGAGTTTGATATTCTTATTTTGGGGCGGCCGAAAAAGACATCCCCTCCCCTTTCTCTTCTTTTTTATATTTTTATTAATAAAAATTGAAATAAACAAATCAAAAATTAATAAATTAACGGTGAAGTTAACGGATGATATGCTGGGTGGTTCAAAATTGACGGAAAAAAGATATGGGTGGTTTGTGGAAAAAAAGAATTAAACGGGTGGTTCCTGTAAAAACACCATATTATACGGGTGGCTTTTGTTAAAAAACCCAAAAACTAATTACCCAATTTACGCTTAATCAATTTAATTAATTATGTTTACCCTAAAAACTTAATTAGTCTTTTATGGACCAACAATGAAGTTAATTTAAAATTAATCAAAACTCCTTACACCCTATTGTAGTTCATGAAAGTACAACCGATGTCGATTTGAGCAGTTGAGGCAGTGTGAAAGCGCAATCGTTCCGGCTAACTTCGGATCTTAGTAATTAGTTAGGGTTTCTCTCAACGGTTGCAAATCATATATGGCCGGAACATCAGAACAAGATAAATCAGTAGGTTTAGGGTTTAAGGTTACCTTCGAATTGGATTTTTGAAAACCCTAAACCCTCTTGTTTGATTGACATTAGATTTTGTTTTCAGGTGGTTTGGTTAATTTTAAGGTTCTTTTTAATGGTTTGTTTTGCATTTAGATGTCAGATACTTAAACTGTTGGATTTTTTGAGATTGACAGAACTCAAGATCCAGTGGGTTCACAAACTTTATCTCAGCTAGGCACTATAACAACTCAGGTTCGCATACTTGTTTTTAATTAGTTTGTAATTTGGAACTTTGTTTAATTTAGTTGAATATGGATTGTGTATTGTCACGTTTTCAATGTGCTTTGTGGAGTGTGAATTGGGGATTGTCAAATTTTAATGAGGAATATGGAATGTGGATTGTTTAATTTACGTGTCAGGTTTTACAACTCAGATGCGTAAAGCCTAATTTTTACGGTTTTTCAATTGTTTTAGGAATTCGTAAAATCTAATGCTACATCAAATGTTGATGCTCAAACTGCTCCCCCAGTTTGACAAACACCAAGAAAGAAGGTTGTTGATGCATAAAACCAGCCACCAGTTCGACGCTCTCCAAGGAACAAAACTGTCGTTGCACAAAATGCTCCCAAAGACAAACTCAAATCTGTACGCAGATCAATCAAATGATGCAACAGACTAATGTAGTTCTAGTTGTATAATGTAGTTTTATGTGCCTTTTTGAAAACAAGTATTTTGTAAATGAAACCTGGCATATATCAACTCTTCTACGCTATTCTACAACAATGAAACATGCTATACATTTGTAACTATTTTATCAATCTGTAATGAAACAGGTTGAACGTTTTGCAGCCATGGCATTACAAATAATGAAAAAAGCTTAACAAACATATTTTACATTACAAAAATAGTTATACATTACAAACAACAAAAACAACAGTACTCTGCAACTGGCCTGATTTACGCAACAAGAGTGAAACATACACAAATTTCCGCCACTACATAACGAACATAAAATAAACTAACACACACATTACTACAAGAAATAAAACACAATTTAAATGGCCTGATTTCTATTTTGGCACATCTTGAAGATGAAGTGCATTTACTTTTGATTTCTCTAATTCAAGTTCAACCGTCTTCCCATAAATCTCCAACTTCAACTTCTCATTTTCTAATTGAAGCATCTTCACTGATTCCTCAAGTCGACATTTATATTCAAGCTTTCTATTCTCTTTAACGACCTTTTTAATTACGCTCGTTGCTCTTTCCCCAAAATCCGCATCCTTCCAAACAAAGAAATTACATGGCTTCCTTTCCAGTCCATACATACGACAGCCATAGAATCGTCGTCCAGAATTCTTTTTCGTATGGGCAGTTGCTTCTTTGGCTGGGTATCCGCAAAAACAATAATTCTCTTCCAAATTCTCCGACATGTAAACTGAATTGGACAATCTGATTTTTCACAAAATCTTTACAAATCTGCACATAAGTCAAACATAATTAACTTGATTGCAATCTAAAACGATCAACCAACACCAAAAAATTAAAATACATGGAATAGTTTCAATCGACTCACCAAATTGAATTCGGATTGCTTGAATGTGTTCAACACACAACTTCATAGTTGGTTTCGGACACTAACATCCTCCAACAATGTCAATCGACTCGCTAGACTACCACCCGATTGCTTGGTATTCGTTCGTTCGTAGATATCTGTAGTCGATTGCCCTCCGCCGCATTCGGACGCATGTGGACCGACAAAGCTTCACGAAATAAAGACCAATCAGGTTTTTAGGGTAAACATAATTAATTAGATTAATTAAGCGTAAACTGGGTAATTAGTTTTTTATTCATATTTTATTATAAGTCAACAAGGTCAACGGTGAGAATCACAGGTTGACCTGTGAAAAAAGTTGTGTTGAAGAGTTGTTAAATTTGTGGGTGGTTAAATCAAAAATAAATTTGAAGGGGTGATTTTGTTTAAAATGTGGTATTGGAAGAGTGGTTTTCGACAAAAAAAACCTAAATTTTACCGAATTGATCTTAAAGGGTGTAATTGTAAATATCATTTGCAAGTAGAGTTGTGGTACCTTTTTGTTCACATTTCTGGATAAGGTTATATTCAACTGATGTACCAGACTCTTGTTCCTTCACACAAAACCATGGAAATGTGAACCAGGGGAGGAAGACGAAAAGAAATGGCAAAAGTTAGCCAGTGTTTATCATGGGTAAGAGTTAACACACTTTATAAACCCATCCTACCAAGTCGAATACTTCAAGGCAAGGCTTTCGGGTCTCCGCAGCAAGTCAGAGCTTCTTCGGAGGAAATTGATTGGCCTCAGGTGTATGCTTTTGCTTATCTCACCTAGTAGTTGTATTTTCACATATACTTGTCGTGAGTGTCCATTGAGAGTATCATTCATGCTCGCTGATTGATTGGAACTCGTACTAGCGTGCTGTTCGCTCTTACAGTCTTACTCAGACATGATGATCTTCACTAATTCATATCCTTTTGGAAATTACAGTCTTTAATGATTCACAGTACTTATATTTCTTACATTAAGTAGAATGTTAAAAAGATAGCAAAGAAGCCTCCACGAACTCCACGGCGGCTGATTAGGATATCAACAGCTGAAAGTAAATGGAATGGAAGCTGGACGTGTGAGTATGTTTTCTCTCTAAGGGAACTGAAGCTGGATGATTTGGTCGACGATGATCAAAAGCATTCAAAAGTTAACATCAGCCTTTCTATTCATCGAGTAAGAGGGCTGCCACATCTCGAGTTTTAAAAAAGTACATCAACTAAAGTTTGATTGAAAATCTCATAGCAGCCGCCGGGTATTTTTGAATCCTGAATGAAAGGGATGTAAAGACACAAATCATGTAATTTCCCATCTGTTTGCAGCATGCAAGTTTTGGCTTGTCCGTCGAAGGGAAAGTGGTTACAACATTCACTAGAAGATGTAGTAACTGCTACATTCCTTACTCCAAAGAGGTGAGTTTTTGAAATTAGCTCATTTGTGTTTTGCACATTAATTAAACGAGGGTCATTCCTTACTCTAAAGGGTCATGTTAGAATCGAGTTAAATGTAAATTATAGAATCTCGTAATGGGCATGCTTGTAGTATTCCTCTTTGTTGTCAATTGTCATTAGTTGTGATGTATGTCTGAAGACTTTTTGACGACAGATAAATACAAACTTCAATGTCTGGGTTCTGCCATCAAGCAGAGAGAACAACGAAAATGGTGAACTTCGATTGCCGGACATTGGTGGTGACGATCCGTCAGTGAGATAGTTGCTCTGTTCTCTCTTTGATTGGTGAATTCAGAAGCCATTGAAACAAGCTCTTTCACTGCACCTTTTCAGGTTATATACGTCAAACCAGGATATGAAGCCAACCTTGACTCGCTGATTCAAGACACTATTCGCCTTACGCTGTCTGTGAAGGTAGAGATTAAAGGTACAATTATATGACTTTTACTATCTACGCGCAATGAGCATTTTCATATATGCAGGATACTTGTTCAGAAACATGCGAGAAGGCCGAACCCACATTACAATGTAAGATACTTGTTTTGATCCAAATATCTTAAATTTAAATTATAACAAATTTATATTTGGCTGTAATATATAGTTGAGAATTGACAATATATTTTGTTCTGTTCCCAGTTATTGGTGGATCAAAACCTGGCAAATCCGTTGATGGTAGGTGGTCTAGGCTGCTCGAACTGCGAAACAGGAGACTTTGATATTTTAACAAAGCTCAGCAAGTAGACATACAAATACAAGTCTTAAATTATTTGGAAGTGTTTAATACTGGCAAGGTGTGTTTAAAAATCTGTTAGTACATATGTCCCTCTGCAAATTGTTTGTAACTCACGATGTAGAATAACGAAATAATGAAGGGTTTATTACCAAGAACCACCAATGAGGAATAAAGGATTCAAACCTTGGACAGCAGGGTACATGTCGAATTCTAAACCACTAGACCACTAATTTTAGATGATTCTGCTAAATTTCAAACCACCCAAAACCTAACAGTGTTACATATATTAATAAAATAATTTTTTATTTATATAATTTTTATTAAATTATACATATTATACTCAAAATACACCAAAAATATTAGAAAAAATGCAGAAAGTTAATGACTATTAATGAAAAAAATATTTTCCAAAATAAAAAATATTGTAAAATTACTAAATAATTGATCGATTAGAAATAATATATATTTAAAAATGATATAAACGTGTATTAGAAAATGAATTGATTAAAAAAATCGGTTGATAAAAATAATCGGTGAAAGTGTAATTTTTTTTATCAATTAATGTATAAATGATTCCATTAAAATTCATCAACAAAAATATTAAATTAGACAATTAGTTAGTCGCATATATTGATATCATAGTTTGATAGAAGAACGCATATTCAAATTGTTTTTTGGAATGATCAATTGGTTGAAAAGCTAACTGTTTATATTTTCATCATTTGATTTATTGATTGAAAGGCGATTTTTTAATATTCTCAATATTCAAAAATAATTTTTATCTTTTCCTTGTCCAATTTGTATTTTTAAAATTTTAAAGTTGGTCAAAAAAATTCTTTTTAATTATTCATTATTAAATCATTTTTATTGAATTTCAAAAATATTATTAATTTTTATCAATAATTTTTAATTTTTATGTTTAAAATATTTTTATTTAATTTTTTGCTGATATTTCTGATTTTGCTGATATTTTTATTAATAATTCTTAAATAATAATTTTTTCAATAAAAATTATTTAAATTAGAACCATTATTTTATTAATATTTGTAACGACGTTATGTATGAGTGGTTTGAAATTTAACGGAATCATTTATATGGGTGGTTTTCAGTAATTTTGGTTCATTAATGTGCTTTTCGAAAAAACACCATATTATAAGAGTGTTCTTGGTAATAAACCCAATAATGAATGCCCATTGTGAGGGAACATCATGAATTCAACACAAATACGCATATATCTATGATTCGTCTCACATAATGTTACATCTAAAATACATGAAGCGGAAATTTTTCAAGATATTAATCCTAGTACAAATTCATTAGCCAACAATAACGAAAGTATAAACATGCATACCTGAATCTGTACGATCTTTTTGCAAATCTATCCGTACGATTTTTTTGCTAGTACAGAAGTATAAACATGCTAGTAACTTACTTGACAAAGGTTGGTCTTCTAATCCATCCGTACGGTCTTTTAGCCAAATACTCTGAGAGTGAGTAATTGAGATTCAGTTACGTTAGATTGGGGACTCTACCCATATTTATACATAATCAATGATTATGTGTGAAAATCCATGATTCCTCCTCTCAAGGATATCTACATATGTTAATGTACTAATCCCATTATTCATTAATTTGGACCCGCAAGTCAACAGTATATATAATCACCTTGATCTGACTTTACATATGATTGCTAATATAATTTATTCTAACATTTAAGGGACTACTGTGTATTATGTGAAAAAAAGGGTGAATCAGGGGTGGAACGAATTGTTTGCGATGCAGGGTATGCTCAAATAGATACCACTGGACATTGATATTATTTTAGATCGAGGAAGCAAGGAAGGCCTATGAGCGGACCTCTTTTGAGAATTTGGAGATAATAGAGGAGTTTATTAAATTTTTAAGAACCTTTTAATGGATCTAGTCCCAATCTGAATCTTGTCGAAGAGAGGCTTTTTCTAAGGGAGAGAAGACGCATGGGTCCGACAATATTTAGCTGGTGAGGGAGGTATCTTTTCATGAACGTAAGCTAGACTATTAAAGATCTTCTTAGAAACAAAGTATTAGGTACTGATGGGAACAATGACAAATTCTATAATGCGGCGTGTGAAATGCTTGATTGAATTAAGGAATTTCACATTTAATGTGTTTAACAAGGATTCGAACTCAGGACCTTGTTAGGTCATGTCTCCATGCCCGCCCACTCGGCCACCTCTTTCGAGGCTCTTTACTATTTTATTATTTCTTTCAACTCACAAACCCAAACCCCCCAATTGTGTCATAGTTCATAGAAAATCAAATACTAACTAGTTCCTCATGGGATCAACCCTGTTTGCCACTACACAACGTATCTCGAAGGATTAATTAAATTTGACGTGTATGTTGATGCACGTTCAGATCTCAATTTTGCTAGTGATAGAAATACTAGAAAATCTAATTCTTCATATTTTTACTTTATGATATAACTGATTTTTTTGGAAATCTTAGTTACAACCATTAATTGCATTGTCTACCATTGAATTTTACATTGCTACTCTGCTAGGTGTACTGAAGGAAGCGAAAGATTAATTGATAAGAGTGTTGTTATTTGCTTTGATAGTCAGTCTGCTTTGCAATTTTGTAAAAATCTCGTCTATCATGAAAGAACTAAATATGTAGGAATATGAATTCATAAAATCAAAAAGAATTTATTTATGCTGGTGAGATATTTTTCAAAAAGGTTTTAACTGCCGAGAATCGGTAGATATGGAAACCAAAGTTGTCACTAACATAAAGGACAAGTATTGCTTGAAACTGTTGTACATTGAGTGATTGTAGGTATAGAGTGATAAAGAGAAATTCGATGATCCAAAGTAGCTTGAAGGTCCTTGTAGCTTAAAGAATTATGGGAATGGATGAAAGAAAAATGGAAGTAGGTTGCTCATGAGAAAGCTTTGGGTATAAAGGGAACTTAATCTGGGAAGGTTTGCTGGCACAAACTTCAGATGGAGGTTTGTGGGCTTAGTTTGAAGTGTGATGCCAGGCCAAACCAGGTGGGTGTCAGCTGTGAGATGAGGCGGCGCGGTAGTAAGCTATTGAGACTGAAGTAGCAAGGATTGCTTGAGTACTATTTCAACCGGTGATCACAAGATTCGACGGCGGCTTATTTTCGTATTGAACTCCTCATAATAGTGAGAAAAAGATAGAGTATTCTTTATTTGCTGCTTCTGCAATTAGGGTTTCTTTAAGATCGATCGGCTCTTGATTGATTTATGTGTGAGGGAGTAAGTGAATGTAATTTGTGCAAGAACTAATGTTATCGAGTGAGTTGAGAGCTTTCTTTTAATCCCGATTGAGAGAGAAAGTTGTTACCTGGTGTTGGTAGTAGTAAGGTTTGAAGAAGAGTTTTGAGCCAGTTTGTTGGCTGGCGATTGAGTGCTTGTAATGTAACAATTGTCGAAGACCTACCCATGAGTATCTAGTAGATTTATCGAATATTTGAGCTCAACATGGAGTAAGTGCATTTTCTCATATAACCACGGAATAAAACGATGTGTCTGATAACTGTTCTTGTGTTCTTTACATTTAAATTTTGTGATCTTAAACTGATAGCAACTTGAGTATTGAGTAATTTAGTCCAATATGTAGTATTGCATTAGGATGGTAGTTCTAGGTACAATAGGATTACTACACTTTCTGAATTATATGAAATTGGAGGACAACTTAAAAATGAAACTGCTAAGCAAGTTTGTTTCAGCTGAACATAGTGCTCCTAGGAGGCTTTCACAGGGTGTCTGTTTGTAGCCTCAGTTGAGGTTTTTCGAGTGTTGTGGTATTGCACTTTGGTATATTTATATCAAGCTTTTTTGACAAAAACCAACCGTCCACTAGGTCAATATGAACAAAACTACCCTCCAACTTTTTTTAAAAAATAACCATCCTTCAAATTTAATTTTTTTGTGTGTAGCCACCCTGTCACTATTCCGTTTACTATTTTGTTAAATTTAACTGTTGACTAAATTGACCCTCATTAATCCATAATTATATGGATGAATAATAACCCTAAAATTATATTAACCTTAAACTAAATTAATCCCTAAATAAAACTAACCCAAATATAATTAAATAATTCTAATTAATTATTCAATTGACCTTACAATTAAATTAACCTTTAAAATAAATTAACCCTTAAAAGAAATTAACCATTAAACAAAACCAACTCAAATCATAATTATATGTATAAATAATGAGGGTAAATTGAGTGGATAGTTAAATTTAACAGAATAGTTAACGGAACAGTAACGAGGTGGATGCACTAAATAAATATTGAATTTAAAGGTGATTATTTTTTTAAAATGTGAAGGGGTGATTTTGTTCAAATTGATATATTGGATGAGTGATTTTTAGCATAAAAAAACATTTATATCAGATAAAACATAAAATAGCCGACACATCATCACTTGGTCTATAGTAAACTTGATATTGGTGAAGCATTTGAGGCGATTTTATTGAGTGTTCGGTTGAATTTTTGTATTTCTGTTTTTACAACTTATTATGCCAAATAAGGGAAGAAATGTGAAATCAAGCAAGCTATGTCTGTTTTTGTTCTTGGATAAGACACAGTAGAAGTTCATCATCACATCATGCTAGATTGGTGTAATGCTGCAGAGCAGGATCAGCTTCAAACTTCTTCATGTCCTCCCTTTCCAAAGTAATCCATGCCTCTATTGCTTCCCCATCTTTCGCATCGAAAAGGGAAGCCCAGTTCTTCAATGGCAATTTTGCCGTGCTTACCCACACTGGCTCTCCCCATCCAAAATCCGCATCGTAGACTGGAAACCTACACAAACTACTGAACCAAAACCATTCTATTGCCTTTCCATCCTCCCCTTTCTCAGCAGTCCCGTTCATGTGTTCTGTTCCCTTACCAATCTGCTTCACAAAATTTGAGTCAATTTCCTTAAGTGATCTCCTCATGTCTGATAGTAACCCAAAACTGTTGTCAGTATCCGGGTGTATGTCCATGTCGGCAGTAGCTATGATGGCCCAGTCAATGTTTCCAAAGGTGTTGGGAGGTAGAGCCGGCTCTGGTCTCGTCCGCAGATTGATGAGGTGAAGGATTTTATAAAGCTTTTTTACAGTGACCATTTGCGTTGAGGCCATGTAGCGACTCCAGATGAAGATCGATAAGGCCTCCACGCGAGTCGGTGGCTTTGGGAATTCCAGACTGCTCGAGTTTCCATACTCTTCCCTGATGGATTTAATAGCTGAAGCCTTGAAAATGAATCTTTTTAGA
The DNA here is from genome assembly GCA_006409495.1 of Sedum album. Taxonomy (NCBI): domain Eukaryota; kingdom Viridiplantae; phylum Streptophyta; class Magnoliopsida; order Saxifragales; family Crassulaceae; genus Sedum; species Sedum album. Next base: position 26,627 of record QZGG01000850.1, on the reverse strand, counting down.
ACATTGTCATCTTTTACCTGCAAAATTCCCTTGTCGTCGAAGGCCGGAAGGTCCTTAGGTGGGAAGTACTGAGAAGAGTTAAAATCAGGTTTGATGATGCGATCCATGTCTCCACGAGCTACTGCAGCCCAACTTTTGAGGAACATGAAGTATGATAATGCATCACCAATCTTGTGACTAATGGCTAAGTTGACGGCCACGCCTCCATCTTCGAAGAAGTTTGCTTGCACAGCCACGAATGGCTTCGACACTGCGTCTATGATCTCATGGGCTACAAACTTATTCAGTTCCATCTCATCCATGCTAGACAAAAACTCGTCTAAGGAGCCTTCAACCTCCGCCTCGTAATAATGTGCCCCCTCGTCCGTGCACTCCACATGCGAACTGCCAACTATCTTCCCAGCTAATGGATAGTAAATGGCCAAGGTATCAGCAAGGGAAGTCTTAAGAGTAGTTGTTATGTCATCCCGGGTCATCGTTATTTGACTACTTCGAAAGTAGAGGGTGAGAGGCATGTAGGCCGGAGGAGCGAGTTGGTCAATGAAGGAGAGAGTATGGCGGCTGGGATGGTCAGGTAAGGTGGCTGTTGGCCTTACTGTGTCCCTGGAGATGACTTGCACTTGAATCTTCATATTTTGTCCACCCTTGATCGTCTACTGTTGTTGAGTTTACTTTCTCAACTGTAAGTATACACCCGTGATTAGGACAACTATTTATGGATGGTTATCGTTTAAACGTCAATTCAAAGATACCTCTAAAAGTAGAAACAAAAGGAGAGTTGGTATTAGAAAAAAGAGGTCAAATAAACTCTACTTTAAATACTGAAGCAAACGTCGACACTTGTCTCCTACCATTTTCTATTAATAATCTCTGTCGTATTTCATTTCAAACTTGTAAATGAAGAACACTGAGTCTCTCATCGATCACTTGCTATTAAAAATCCATGCAGTATTCTTCTATTTCAACTTGTAAATGAAGTAATTGAGTCTCTCGCTGTTTGGAATCAAAATGGGTTGAGTACGAATATATTCTATTCATGAATAATTCATTGCATTAATATATTATTTCTTATATTTATTATGCTGGAAATGGTACTGACTTTTGTATTTTTCAGTTATTAGATTAAGTTGGTTGTAGTAAAATCATACATTAATTCGAATATTCTGGGATAGATTATCGTTTGAAACATATTAATGCCCCACTGTAAGACGGATGGTACTTTCTTAATTACAAATTACGCAACAACTTAAACAATGCATTTCATTTGGTTAATTATGTTTGATGGGCGTTTCAATGTCTGAAGTGGACGCTACGTCTAAGTAGTTCACTTAACAAATATACTAATGGAAATGATCGAGCCAATCATTTTTCAAATGCAAAAGTTATGAGCTGGAAATAATCTATGATCACATCACATGTATAATAGGTCATGTTTTACAAAACTACCTGTATATTGTAATATTGCATTCAACCATCTGTATAACGTCGGTCATTATCAAACAACCATATATCACTGTTCCGTCAAAAATTCCGTTAAATATATTAACTTTTTAATATAATAATATTTTTATTACAATACACCACCAATATAATAAATGCGTTTTCACTTGACCACCTCTATAATCACTTCCGTTACCATTTAGTTAGCTCTTTGTTACCTGAGGTGGTCAAATGCAATATTGCAATATACAGATGGTTCCATGGAATATGGCCTATTACACAGGTGGTCATCTGTAATTAACCCTAATCTAAACTCTTTCCTTAATCCAAGGGGAATTGATAAATTCAGATGCTGAAAAAAATGGAAGACGAAATGAAATAGTGGAATTTATGATGAAGGGTAAACTGCAAATTCGTAAGGGTTGTTCACGAACCACGCTTTATTGGTTTGTGACTCCATGATGTGCTTCGAGCAGCATCGAACTGCTGAAACACATTAATTACTCAAAACACGACACACAAACTTGATTTTCCACCGATCATATGGTTGAATAGTTCGGAAGAACACATTATGCGGTTAACGCAATTTAAGAGACTGATATATGAAAATCTCTTGGAAGAATATTTGATGTGCTATGTAATTAAAATAAAATTCGATCTTATTATTTTAAACAGTTGGATTCAAATTGATGAATGGCTACAATATTTTTAATAAATTTCACTAAAACTATCTATTTTTTGATCCATTCTCTTCAATCAATAGTACACATTGTGATAGACTTGTGGAGACTGCTGGGTTACTTGGTCTTGAATAGTATGAAGACTATTGAGATTTTCTATGTCGTGAGTTTCTTGGTCTTGAATAGTGTGAAGACATTCGTTAGCTTGAGTCTTGGGTGTTTGAGTCTTGGGTGTTAGACACGGGTGCGTCATTCCATTCATTCGATAGTGCAGAGTTGATGCAACATAATGAGAAAAATAGGACGATTAACTTCGTAGAAGATGAGTGAACCCGCGTCGTTATACGACTCAAATCTAATAACACTTTTGTGACCTAGTGAAATGGCAATCAAGGGTCGAATCCCTTGCAACAAATATTTATCACTTACCAACTCAACATGCAATTCCTGAATTCTCATAGCTCATGCGGGATAAGTGCTTCTAAACGAATCCTAGACCTATGTTGTTTCGTCGTTGAAAACTCAGCATCATTGATGGAGAGCATTTATACGATCCATCAATGTCTTATTTCCGCAGACGATGAAATTAATTATTAAGGATCCGCGGATCTCTCGGCCCGGCCCAATTCAGGAATCTCATCGGCTATTATAATTAGGATTTTAACCCTAATTCACCGTAGAGCCTAGACGGCCACCAGCTAAGTATTTCATCTTCAAATTCAGTTTTAGATTAATGTTTTATAGGAGTAGCTAAATTCCCTACATGTTGGGGAATTTAGTCGCAACGTTGTGAGACCATTGAATAGCATGTTTTAATTTAGTTAATCCTGTTCTTGTTATGTATTGCATGTTTTGTTATTTGCTTGACCTAGCTTAGCGGTGAAATTAGGTTTATATCAATTGCATGATACTTAATTGAATTATAATAGTAGCAAAGCCTAGCGGTGGAACTATTGAGGTGATTTGATTAGGTAATTGTTACATCTTCTTGAGACTCTAGCGGGTAATAGAAGATAGAACTAGAATTAGGTAACAACCCTAGCGGGACTATCTAATTAGAACAACTATAACTTACTAGATTGATGCATGTCTGGTCTATGATTATTGGTTGCAATGAGATTCCCTGAACTGTGTCTTTCTTTTATTAGTACTTTTAGTTGTAGTTACAAACAAACCCTCAAAAACCCCCCTTTTAAGCAGTAGGATTTAGTAGTAGTATAAACTCTTAGACTAGATTACTTTCTCTTGGGTTCGACCCTACTTATCGCTATACTAGTGTTAAATAGGTTTATAAATTTAGATTTACAGTGCACAATGACGTTATGTTAATTTTCGATGCTGAAAAAATCATATTCAATCCTTAGTAGAAACGTCAAACGGCCAGGACATCACCCCCTCAAAATAGGACAGAAGACTTGCTAGGGTTTCAAAATGATGTTGTATTTTTGGAGAAACCCTATGGTTTGGGTTGGCAGGCGGCCTGGTCTGTTTTTCGCTCATGGGGCTCGTAAGAATCCGTCAAAAATGGGTTTGGGCGTTATGTCGTCATCAAGTCCGTCAGGCGACGTTGAGGGAGTGACCGCGCCAATGCTAAGAACCGCACAGGTTGTACCAGTACAAATTTCTTGTTGTGCTCCTGTTCGATCTTCTAGTTCAATTTTTTTGCGTCTTTTATCTCATATTTCTTTAAAACCCTTATAATGTATCTGAATAGAAAATATTCGAAATCATGTGAAAGTAGAGATACAAATGCATTAAAAGGTCTGGTTTAGCATAATAAATATACATATAAATACATCCAATCAATGAGCCAATGGTTTAGCATAACAAAGTTTTACCTACTTCTAGGATTGGCCTAGACGCTACTGCACAGCGGTTCGAGGGTAGCAGCTGAAGAAGTGGCGCGTCAAAGCTTCTCTTTGTTGAAGAGAACTCTGTCGAGTAGAGTGATGTAGGAAGAATTTCAATATTTTGGGTTTATCCCACATGTTTAGATTTTGAAAACTTTGTATTATCTTTTCTTATATAATGTTCTTAACTTTTCATGTAATATTCATCTTTTGATCAATAAAACCAATTGAGTTATCTCAACAATTAGGGTAGATTCCCTTTACTTACGGGTGGACTCCCGTCAACCTGGTGGACTCAAGGAAAATTTATCTTTGGGTTTCGCGCTTGCGATTCCCTGTTGGCTTCCGCCGCGTCATATTAACATTTCCATAAGCATTGTTACTTAGCCATCATCGATGACTCCGCAAGAAAGATATGAACTTTATTTTCTAAACATAAATTTGACATGTTTGACATGTTTATGGATTGGAAAGCCTTGGTAGAGACCAGGGAAGATCCAAGATCTTATAATGGTTGAGAACATGAATTGAAGGATTTCAAAGACTGTTGTGCTGAGAAAGAAGTTCACATGGAGCATACAATGAAAGACACTCCTCACCTAAACGACATGACTAAGTGTGTGAACAGAATGTTAAAGGTGCGTGCAAGGAGCTGAGGCTAAAGTGTTGTCTTCCAGCGATGTTTTTGGCAGATGTAGTTAACATTGCAACTTTTCTTCGTAGCTAAGGACCATCAAGCCCGTTAGAGAATGAAATTATGCATGAAGCTTGGGGTAATATGTAGTCGAGTATGTTAACTGTATGTTTGTTTAATATCATGGAAATGACTCAGGTTTCTTCTTTAGGATAATAAAAGTAGAAAGATTTCTCACAACCGATACACAAAGATTTCACAAATGTGTCAAAAGATGAGAGCTCAAAAGTTCAAAAGATTACACTTCCAAAGATTTCACATGTGGAGTTAGAGATCAAACAAGAACATCAAAATCTTATCGCGTGATCCATGAGAAATTCTAGTCCGCCAGATAGGGGAACCAGAAAAATAATGTAGAGGAATCTCGAGTAGAACATGTGAGTAAGTGTAAACTTGTAATGGATGATGAGATGGAGATGCTTATAGATAATGAAACTTGGAGCTTGTTGAACTTCCAAATGGCAAGAGAGCATTACTTAACAATATAATGAAGATTTTTTTTGCAGAAAACCATCCTCTCAATAACTCAATTTTAATAAAACCACCCTTTCATTTTTTTGATATGACCACCCTTCAATTCAGAATCATTGAATTATGACACCCCACCACCGGTTCCGGCGTCTTTGCCGGAAAATTAGCCGTTGACATAGTTTACTAAGATGTAATTCAAAATTCTTCATCAATATATTAACCATTAAACTTTAATTTAACTTCATACTTATTTAATTGACGCATTGATCATCCAAAACCATAAACCTCATTTCATCCACCTTCACAATTCAACATTTGAAACTTTTTCTAAAAATAGATCTATATTTGTATTCATTTTGACTTTATTTTGAGTTCATAGTGTTATTAGATTAGTTTCTTTGTGTCAAATTGGATTTATATCATAGTCAACTAAGTCAACGATTAATTTTTCGGCGAAAGACGCTGGAACTGACGATGGAGTGTCATGATTAAATGATTTATGAATTGAAGGGTGGTTATGTCGACATTTTTTTGAAGGGGTGGTTTCGTTGAAATTGATCTATCGATAGGGTGGTTTTCGACAATAAATTCTGGTTGTGAAGCGGTACAAAGAAATTATGGTTGTGAAAAATTCAGCAAAAAAATGATATTGAATACGCCAATATTCTCACTCATGTTGTTACGTTGACCACTATATGTATTGTGATGAGTATGGTTTTAGTGGCGAGCTAGAGTAGTTAAACATGAAAGCAACTATCCTTCATGGTAATTTAAAGGAGGATATTTACATTAGACAATCAGAGGGCTACTTGAAAAAGATAGCAAGTCTCTCGTCTAAGTTAAAGAAGCGCTTATATGGGTTGAAAAAAGCTCTGATCGATCCTCCGTAAACACCGATCATGCATAATATCGAGTAGCCGGACTTTTGAATAAGAGGGTAGAAATATATCTCTTACAAAGGCAATTCACTATGTGAGGGTACCACGGTACCTTACCTCATCTCGCATACAAATGCTCATCTGGAAATGTTTCGATGATGTATCCATCATGTTCACCTCTCTCCAATCTACTCGGATGATCTTTGGTCCCTATTTTATCTTTGATCTCCAAGTTAAACTCTTGAAGCAAAATATTCATTGGATTGAACTTGACTTCATTTCTTCTTGGTTATAAGGACATAATTTTTCAAATGCAAAAATACATCTAGTAATTCTTTCTCGTCAGTTGAATAATTGCGCCGAGCAATGTCTAGGATGCATAGTATATCACAACTGGCTTCTTATCCACTCGTTGTACAAGCACATTGATAGAACGTATTTATACACTTGATAGTCATACTTTTTTATTTATTATAATGGGTACATTACAAACTCAACTCGAGTATTTCAATTCACTATGGAAACTATATCATTACATGACCAATCTATTATAAGACATTCAATCGAAACCGAAATCATTACATAGGAAAGACTCCACCACATGGGGAGTAGGAAAGGGAATAGGAAAGAGCCTCTCAAGGCAAGAATATTGGTGAGACCATGAATTGAACCCATGATCCTTAGGACAAAGAGTTTATGAAGACTCCTTGCCACCACTAGGACACCACCCTAGTGGCCCACTTGATAGTCATACTTAAACCTACATTTTAAAGTGTCTGTAACACTACTTTCACTTGTTTTGTATAGTTTTTTATTTCAGATGCATTAAAACGATCTAGAAGAAATATGAGATTAAAGGCGCTGAAAACCAGCTAAAGAGGATCATTGGGACAAGCCAAAGAAACGGGCCAAACTCAAGTTGATTCTATATTAATTAGATCAGCTAAATCCTATTTAGCTACGATGGGAGCAACTGTTCATGGCCATTATGGAGAATTCCTTTCGATAGGAGATACTTTACTTACATTATATATGAAAAATCAAGATATGTGATACAATGCAGGGTCTTTCAAAAGTGGAACAAGTCTTGAAAGTACGTTCAATGGATTCAATATCAATGAACCTAGAAAAGAGAGTTAAAGGTCGGAACGAGCATGTAACAAGAATGTGTCGCTTGGGAAAATGTGTCTATAGTGACTATGATGGATATCTCGTATCCGAAAACTTAGTTGTTTGCTCTGTTAATCCTCCCGGGCACAGATAACTCAATTTTCTACCATGAACTATTTGCGTCAATGGATTAGTTCGATCCAAAACTTGAGATAATGGGTGTAAGCCAAAAAAAGATTCAAAAGTGATTGTCAATGGATTCGAAACTATCAAATTCTTAGGAGTTGGTATCAATTTCTGCATAATAGCTCCACATAGAGTTCCCACCAATCTTTGTAATAGCTTTATCAGTCCTCTCTAGATTTTGTTCCACGGTCTGGACTAATTTTTTACAATATCTTTTTAGTGACTTTTAGTTTACCTATTTGACCTTGTTGTCTCAGTGGAGGACGTTCAGGTTGTCTTTTTGGATACGCTTGTTCTTCTTTAGTACACTAGTTAGTTGAATTGAGTGCTTATGAGAAAAAGATTCAAACCATATCCTTGTTCAAAGCTAATATTCGGATTCTGATATCAACCTATAGTCGAGGGCATGCATCTTTCTTGCAATCTACTATCAAACATATATCACAAGAATTTCATGTGGAATTTTGGGTGGCTAGAAGTTTCTGTAAATGATCCTTGACTTCTTTGAGCTTATGAGAAACATCACTTCGTGCCACCATTCTTTGATATCCATTATCCGGAGTCTTGCGATACATTGTTTGTTATGCAGGTTCACATGTTGAGTGTCTCAAACTTTAAATTATTATTTTCTATAAACTAGCCAGCAGTAAGTAGGATCAAACCCAAAAGAAAGCAATTTGAATACAAAGTATATTTATCTACAAATTCTTATGGGTGTTTGGATTGTTTTTGTATCGAGTAAAAAAATAAAATATCACTATCAAAATGTCGATTTAAGGAGTTGCTTACAACACAAATAATCACTATGCTTATAAAAAATCATGTGAATTTAGTTAATTGTTTCCACTAGAGACATTACACGCACATTTGCTTAAGATAATATGAAAATAATTCTATAAAATATTTATCCTTAGTAAGATTGATAATAACACTACTACAGATCATCTATATAACGGCGCTTTTTTTGGCCCTTTAACAGTACTTCTTGAAGCCGTTTGTAAACACTTTTAACAGCGCTTAAATATAAAAAGCGCTGTTATATGAAGATTATTGATAGCGTTTATCCAAAAAAGCGTTGTCTTAAATCTTATATATTTCAGCGCTTAAAATTTAAACGCTGTAATTAATAATATTTTTTACAGCGCTTAATATTAAAAACGCTGTCATAAATAATAGACTTACAACAACGCTTAACCAAATAAGCGCTGTTACAAATGTACACTTACAACAGCGCATAAAATAAAAATGTTGTCGTAAAGTTAACATATTTTATATTTAAATAAAGCACTGTCATATAATTATTAATTTAAATAATAGGAAAATAAAAATAATTCAAATATTTTATATTACAGCGTTTAAAATAAAAAGGCGCTATGAAAATTGGAAACATACAACAACGCTTTTACAGATTTAAGCGTTGTTGTATGTAAATTACTTTTACAGCGTTTTCGTGATTTAAGCGCTGTAAAATTTTGATTATTTTTAAAAATTCAATTGATATTATTAAGAATTTTTTATTTTACAGCGTTCAAAATAAAAGCGTTGTTAAATATTGATATTATATTAAAAGCGCAGCAAGATATTTATTACAATATTTTTGGGTATTAGAAAAAATAGTTTTGGAAATTTAATAATAATTAAAACCGCTTTAAAGGCAAACAATTTTGATTAGAAATTATTTTTATTTTTTATTTAAATCGTAATTTTACAATGAAATTGAAATCGATTTTAACATTCGATTTTTTTAACAACATTATCAAATAAAAAATTATGGACCAGAACCCTGGCCTTCGTGCTGAATTTGTCTCATTGCTCGTCTTGAATTTGTCTCATTGCTCGTCTTGAATTTGTCTCATTGCTCGTCTTGAATTTGTCACATTGCCCTTCACATTATCACAGAATTCGACAAATCTGCAAAAAAATTTGTTACAAAATAGTGTTAATATAAAATGAAACAAAACATAAAAGCTTAACGAAAATTTTCAATATAAAACACAAAAACTTAACAAAAAGGTGTTTATCCTTACTTGAAACGGTGAAGAACTAAAATAACTTTGACACAAAAATTTCATATAAATTTTGATATATAGAGAAAGACTGTAGCGGGAAGTTTGTGGGGGTAACTGAAAAATTCCGAAATTTTAAATATCGAATGTGGACTGTTAGATTCATTTAAGCAACGATTGGGATTAAAATCTGCACGAAACCGAGTCGACCAATCAGGTCATTTAAAATATTCCACAACGCTTAATAATATATAAACCCTGTTAAAAAGTAAAATTAATTTTTATAAAAGGAAATCGAATTTTATTAGCATTTTACAGCGCTTATTTCAATTAAGCGCTGTAATTAATAAACATTCAACAACTCCTATTTTTAAGCGTTGTCGTATACTATTTACAAAAGCGCTTAGACTTGACAAGCGCTGTTATAAACCTTTGTTATTTGGTTAGTTTTTTCTTCAGAATTTGTTGATTATAAAAAAAATTTGTTGAAAGTTTGATTTATGAAGCTGATAAATCATTTACTTTGAAAAAAAATTAATTACTTGCATTTTTGTTGTAGATTGATTAATGAAAATGTATAGTTGATCAAAATATTGTTCAACCTATTGCTTAGTAAAGAGAAACAGTACAAATTCTTAAATGGCAATGATTTCAAATGCTAATATGTTCTCATGATATTTTAATAAATAGAATGTTACAAATTGAGTTTATAAATTCTTAACTAAACAAAAAATTAAAAATATATTCCCTGATTTTTTTAAACTAAAAAATAAAAAATGATGTCTTTTATAGCGCTTTTACAACAAATAAGCGCTGTAATACATACAATTTTTCGAATTTAAATTATTAATAATAAATTTACATCGTTTATTTTATTTTAAACGCTGTAAAAACGTAATATTATATTTTTAATATTAAAATATATTACACCGTTTATTATTTTAAATGCTGTTATAAATAGGGTTTGGATTAAGGGTTTCAGGGTTAAAGGTTTAGAACCCTAATTACGACAACGCTTCTTTAAATTAAACGCTGTAATAAATCAGTTTTTTTACAACACAATTTTTGTTTGTTACTTAAACACTGCCTAAAAGTTTTATATGTACAACAACGCTTCTTTTCATTAAGCGCTGTAAGAAGTTAAAAAACAGAGCACTATTTTTACTTTGTTTCAATCCATAAAAAATTAAAATAAAACTCTGCAGTACACACATTCATTATTTATAAATTACTCAAATACACACAAAAGCTCTATTAAATCATCATCTTATAATTTTGAATATTCACAATCCATATTATCTCGAATACCTGCATGAAAAAAATTAAACATAAGAACAATATACACAATAAAATAATTAACTATTAAAAAGTAAGTATTTTCAACACATTACCTGCTTAATTCCAAATCATAAAAAAGTTTGATTACATCCCTTTATATAGCGTGCTTATCACTATAATCCTGTGTGAAAAAACACCAAGCAAATTAGTAAATGATATATAAACCTAAACATAACTTCATAAATATTAATGTTTTGAAAAATATTCAGAATTCTTACATTGTTTTTCAATCCATATGCCTTCATTGTGATCATCCCTTCTTTGTTGAAATTCACCAACGTCTTCGAAATTGTTTGGAATGGAGCTACAAACCGCTGCACTCTCTTCAGAGTAATCATTTGTATCCATACCATCTTTGAAGAAAATATGTTGTTTTCCATGAACGACAATATATTTATGGTCATTTGTGGGATCATATATCTGCGTTTCATGCAAAACCAAGGTGGAAGATTATAAATAACCAATTTGACCAGCCATGTACTATGCTGACTACTAAGATTTCCAAATGGATTCACTCCATCAATGCACAATCCTAAACGCAAGTTTCTTGGATCACTTCCAAATTCAGGAAATGTTTCGTCAAAAGTCTTCCACTGAACTGAATCAGCCGGATGACGCATCATATAATCCTCTACACGCTTTTCAGCTTGCCATCGCAAATTAGTAGCGTCGTCTGAGATAGAGAAGAGCCGCTGAAATCTGGGAATTGGAGGTACATACTACAACACTTTAGATGGTGCGCCTTTTGAAATGATACTGGGAGCTTTGTTCGGTTTGTATCTAGAAGAGTTACAAACTGGACATTCTGTTAGATCTTTATACCGACCTCGAAACAAAATACAATCGTTTGGACATGCATGAATTTCTCATATTCGATTCCCATAGGACTCATTACCCTCTTCGCGTTATAAGTACGAGTAGTAATGTGTTCGGATCAGGAAGCATTTCTGGGACCAATGTTAATAACTCTATAAAACTCTTATCACTCCATCCATTTTTGCTTTCAGATTAAACAACTTTAACACTGCTGAAAGTTTGGTAAATTTTGTGCAACCATCGTATAAAGGCGTCTCAGAATTAGATTTAAGTTTTTCAATGACAGAAAACCCGACGTTCATCTCTTTCTCAATGTTATTCACCATTCCAATTAAATCATCATCCTCCCAAGTCCATATTTTCACAATTAAATCCATGTTGTTCCATCTAGGGGATGGCAAGCTGTTTCAAATTCACCGTGTAAATGCCAAACTTTGTACTATGGATCAATCCCCTTTAATAACAAATGTTTGTGAAGATCTCCGACATTTATTTTTTTGGTATTCCAACAATCAGTGCATGGACAAAACATATATTCAGAACCCTCTTATTCCTTCTTCATAACCAATGGACAAACGAGTTAAATACATCCAACTTCGATCCATTATGACTAACAAGGTTGAGAATAATCGCAATTCGAATACCTAGAAAAAGATAAATAAGACAAGCAAGACGATTAAATAGGTTGCCCCCTCCTTCCTCTCTTAGCGGGCGCGGAAGACTCTCCCGCGCCATCATCACTATCATTAGTAATATGTAGATCCTCCATTTCTACATAATATCAGAACATCGTACAAGTAGATTAATACAACACCTATCAAATAATTCATGATCACACACAATATCACAGTCTACAAGTAGATTAATACAACACAAAACAAACAAAAATTTAGGGTTTGTAAGGAGTACCGTATCGGAGATTTCAAACAAACACTTGAACGAAGCTTGGAGTGAACTTTAAACGGAGCTTTTACAAGCTTGAAGTCGGAAATTCAATAGCAAAGGTGGACGGAAGGGGTTTGACGACGGCCGGTAAAATCGGATTAGCGAGATCTTCGAGTGTGAGTAAAAACTTTGAAGAAGGAAATTACTAGGGTTAAAATCTTATGTTTCAATCAGTGCTTATTTATTTAAGCACTGTTGTATATAGACCTTCAACAGCGCTTAAATAAATAAGCGCTGTAGTAAACATTTGACAGCGCATCCTTTAAAAACATTGTGTTAATTTATCTTACAACAACGCTTAATTGTTTAAGCGCTGTTATAGATATATTTTTTTTACAGCACTTAATAAAAAGCGCTGTTAAATAACTAATCTGTACTAGTGTAAGTTAAATAAATCATATAATAGCTACACCGCTAGGGTTTATTAAAATGAAACCAAAGATGCATCATGTAAGACATGTAAATGTTGTTCACTGCTAGGCCAATACAAACATGTTATTAGCAACAAGAGTTGTAATAAAGTCACGTAAAATTATCATGCAACTCCTTAGATCGGTGAGTTTAGTTGCACATGAATTCAATAGCAAATAAAATAGACGAAAATAATATTGAGTTGATATGTAAGAACTTTATTACAAAATGGTGCTGAAGATGTAGCCATCTGCCTTGTTGTCGACTCCATTTGCTTTCATACAAGGTGATGATGAGAAATTCCTTAATATTAAGGGAGGTGGTGTGCTATTCCAATGCACAACTCAATGTTCACATCACTATTATTGAGGTTGATGCATCAGAACTATACTAGAGTGATGGGTGCTTACATCTCTTTTACTGTTTGTCTACGTTCTTCGGGTCGAGCGGCTAAACCCCCGCACAAGGTGTATAACAGTGTTCCATTATCTCTCCTCCTATCTAAATCATTCCTACTCTTAAACTCGAGTTGCCTCCTCTTTTCTAGCACGCGTGCAGTGTTCTGGAATGCAAATTAGGTGGGAATACGAGCAGGGGCGGAACCACCGTTAAAAGGGGTGGGGCCGGTGCCCCCAATGTATTTTTTAATTATTTTCAACATATATGAAATTAGTATAATTCTTTTATAATTATAAGGTTATTATAAAGATGTTTGTAAGATGAATCTAAAAAGAATATACATTCGTTTAATGATTTGTATTATTAATTTTTGTGATAAAAAATCATTAATTTTATGAAATCCTGATTTCTCTTATATTTTTTATTCAGTTAGTATTTGTGAATATTTCATCTCCTACTCAAATGAGTTATAAAATCTAGTCTTATCTTTAAATAAGATGTTGGGTAAATTCCTAATTTGTATACAATTCTTAACACTTTAGTTTAATTAATAATTATGAGTTTAATACATTTATAAGAGAGTTCAAAACTTGGAGATATCAAAGTTTTGTAAGACATGAAAGTTTAGATTGGTCCGAAGGTTGAAATTAAATTAATTTTGAATTCAAATAAGTGGTTGAATTCGCAAAATACACGGGTAATTAACAATGATGGTTATATATAATCAACTGTTGGATGAATAGAAATCAACGGTTAAGATTCTGTCACAAAAACTTATTTTTCCTTCTACAACTTAATCCTTTATAAAAATATTTCTTAATTAAATACCGTTTCAGTAAAATTGATTATTGTGAGATGGAAATATATTTTTAGTCTGCCCCCAATGAAAAAAAATCCTGGATTCGCACTGAATACGAGTGTGTAGTCAACTTCTTCATCATCTCAAATGACACTTCCATCTAACATTGCTTCAACCGACAAAAGAAACTAAACAAAATAGAATATAAAGTGAACTCTAAACGCAATAAAATAATGGATTTAAAGAAAATTTCACTCTGACCCAGCTCCCCGATAACGACCCTAAAATTTGATACCTGTCGTTGCACGCGCTACATTACTCAATTTCTACTAATGCAGTAACAAGCACGGTTATCCCACGAGGAATTGGCTATTGAAAGATTTCCTATTAATTAAGAAGAATTGCGGATTGAGAATTGATGGCGTAATCACGAAAAACAAATGAAAGAAAGTATTGATATGATGTAAAGATAAAATTCAAGACAATTACTTGTAACTTACTGTTTATCATTGATGAATTCTTGCAATTGAAAATATTTCAAAACTCATAAATATTCTGATGATAAAGGTAACATGCACATATGCTTCAAAAATTATTCTACACCTGGCAAACAAATGTAGAAATTGCAAAATATTCTTAAGATCCAGTCGAGTTAAATATAAGAAGAAATTACTGCTAGAGAATGGAATTTACATTCAGTGTGCATCTCTAAACAGTTTGTCACAAGCTCATGTCGCAAACTTTGACTATGAGTTGAGCTACTTATTTCAGTGACAAAACACATCATATAAATAATGAAGCTGAAAGGCAAAGAGTAACAGAGTGACTTGATGACTTAATTCATTGTTTCTGCTTTCTAACATTCTAGAATCTTTATGGCCATCTCTGAACGAAGTGTTTTAGTTGCTAGGGTTTCCCCAAAAATACTATTTTAAAATCAGCTTCTTGACTCCCTGAATTGAGTAAGTATTTATATTGCTTATCCCGTAATACAATTTTGTGATTTAAGAAAACGGCAATTCAAATTTAAAATTTGGTTAGGATTCGGATTTCACCGCGCACTCTACTGGGGTACAACTGCATAAACTACTGAATTTCTTTTAATTGTGCAGGTGCTACGTCCCGATCAAAATTAAATTTTTGTTATTTATATTCCTTTTTGGTTTGCTCCTTTAGATCGGCCCTGCATCAAAATTTTCATTGTTTTAGCGTCCTTTTTTCTCTAAGCTCCTCTAATGCACCTGAAATATAAAATTATCCAAAAATAAATGGAAGTAGAAATAAAAACACATTACAAATATGGTTTAGGAATACAAATTATTAATGATATTAATGACATAATGGTTTAGAATACTACTCATTCAGTAACTGTTATTTTCAAATTTACAAAAGCTATGCATATGTTGTTTGGCATCTCCAACCCATGATGTAAAAGCATCATTAGTTAAGTCATGCATTGCATCATATGTGGCATGAAGAGTTGAAGAACCACATATATTATTTAGTCTCCACCTTAATCTTAAAATCATTTTCCATTATACAGAATTGGGTGTTGGTTCTTCATATTTTGCTAGTGGCATTTGCTTCTGTCTCTATGTCCATTCTTTTTTGGTCATATTTGGTCATCATATACACAACCTCGACGAAGAAAAACCTATATTGCATTCTCTTGATAAATTGCAAGCACATACTGGACCAATCTCCAATTTGACTCAAAAGTCGACTTGTAGGTCATAGTTCATGATCCAATATATACTCTGCAATTCTCATCCAACTACTCGATGTGGGACAACTTGTCAGCTGACATTCTTTATCATTCAACACCTTCCCTTCAGGTGACAAGTTGTGCATGCCGAGATGTCAACTCCAATACTCCGTCGCCCATTCATGTGGCACGACTTCGTAACAAATCATCGTCTCAACCTGCGTTGACCACGATTTCCAATCCCCCGCCGCAGCAGTGGCCAAATGAATTGAACACCTTCCCACATCACATACTAAGCCCAGACTCGGCCCGCTCTGATACCATGATAAATTGCAAGCATATACTGGACCAATCCCCAATTTGACTCAAAAGTCGACTAATAAGGCACTTTTGTATGCTGCTTTAGGTCCTTTACACTACTCAGATTTCTAACATTTTTAGTATAAGATTACGCTTTTGGTGTAGTTTTATATCTCAGGTTTATTAGAAGAGTTAGAACAAAAGTGCAACAAGAAGGCTGAATCTCGGAGCAAAGAACAACAAAGTTGACAAGAGCCGAAAAGCCAACGAGCGCGCGAGAATGAGTCGCGCGGAGTAGAGCAAAACGATGACGTCAGCAATCAGCGACAAATCCGGAGCGATGACGTCATCACGCGCAAAGAATATTTCTTAAACTGGTTTTTAGAGATAAAGATATTTCTAAAGCTTGTTTTTAGAGATAAAGATGATTTCCAATATATTTTCTTGCCTATTTTCTCGAGGAAACCCTAGAAGGCAAACCTATAAATACAAGCATAAAGGAAATCACAAGAGAGACGGAGAGCGAATTTGAGGAGAAGAACGCAGAGCTGCTGGGGCAAGTCCGAGACGCGCGACCGACCACGCGCAATCAGGCTATAGTTCTCTTCCTTAAGTTTACAATTTTTTGCCATTAAAGCTTCCCAGTTGAAGTATATTTCTTTACACTTGCTACCATATTGTTCAGTAGCATCTGAATCACTGTCTGAATTGTTTGAGTATTCTCCTTCATCTTGGGAGTTGTTATTGATGAGTTTTATAGTCAAAGTCACACCTCCAGCAAACTCCTCATCTTCTTCACTCTCTAGTCACAAAGACCGACCATAAATGACTTTTTTCTATTTCCTCAAGTATTAGGACGCTGTCTCTAAATGTGTCCATTGGCATCACATTCATGACATTATATTCTTTTATCGTTCCTTTAATACTCTACACTCTTGATTCTAAACTTTCCTTTGACCCTTCTAAATTTCACTTCCATGGTTCTCCTGATTGTTTTCTCTATATACTTCTTCTTATCTAGATTTCTTACCATTTACCTTTTTTATTGCCCGTTCATTTGGGGACTTGATATGGGCCCTCATGCAAATCTTTCAATAGGCATATATAGTTTGAGTCATCTAAAACTGAGGGACAAATTTGAGCTTCTTTGATGTTCATCATCCTTACAACAACTATCTGATCTTATATCTTTTAACTCATATTTTGAGTTTCCGTTCTAATGCCAATAGAATTGACAGTTCTATGTACTCATTTTTTCTGTGTTCAAGATGGTGTTTGAACCTAATATGTAGCTCAAACAAATGTTAAATGAAACAGACATGTAAAAATTTATAATCTAGCTCAGCTTAATGTGAGCCTAATCAGTGGAGCTTATCCTTCAAGCCTAGTGGAAACGAATTGACAATGGTACATAATAGTACACATAATTATTTGTTTACTGACTCCTACTAAGCAACAATACTTTGACTCAATCTACGTGAATGTGAGTGATAGACTTCATAACTTCCATTTAAGATCTTACTCTAGATTCTCACTTTGACTCTATCTACGTGAATGAGAGTGATAAACCTCACAACCTTCTAATTTCTTTTATCGTTTTGCCAAATACTGTGTCACTCGTACCACTGGACATGATGTTACACGCAAAGGATGGTTCATAAATCATGCTTCAATAATTTTTAAACCATACATCTAATGAAAATCGTCAGATTATGTATGATTCATAAATTTATAAATGATCGTTCATTAACCTTACTGCATTATTTTTGAACCATATTTCAAATAATTATTTCATCTACAATGTGTCCAATATTGTTATAGTTCATAACAAAATCAAAATCAAATCAATGAAATCCAATTATGCTAGTATGAACATTTGTTAGATGACGTATGGTTAATAAATTTATAAATGATGATTTATAAACATTGCTTCAACAATTTCTGAACCATACATCTAATGAAAATCGTTAGTTGGTATATAGTTCATAAATTTACAAAGGATTACTCGTGAATCATTCTTCATTGGTTTTTGAATCATATATCAAATGACAATTAAGTTCAATTATATAATCATGTTAACACTTAACATTCTTACGTGAGAAGCATGTATTAAGAATAATAATAGTAGTAGAGTGAAGAGAATAGGTTACCTCAGATCGCTTGGTTAAAAAATTAATAAGAATATGCATTGTTAGGTTACCTCAATTTAATGGTTCTATATACTAGTACTCTATGCATTGTTAAGGTTACCTCAATTTAATGGTTCTATATATGAAAATCTTTTGGATAAAATATTGGATGTGCCAAAATCGAAAATTATAAAATTCAATATGATTGTTTTAAGTGATTGGATTCAAATTGATGAATGGGTAAGATATGTTTATAGTTTTTACAAAATATGTATGTTTTTTTTATGGGTGGGTTTACAATTGAGTACAAGATATTACATATTCATCTAGTACAACTAATACTTTGAACGCACAAGCCATCTAGGCACTACCACTAATGAACTTCAATCATTCATCAATATCCATCACTTCAAGCAATGACATCCAAAGGTCTCCTCTTACGGGGAAGAAATGAGCATCCATAGAGCATCAAATCAACAGCTTCCACGAATAGGCGGGAAGAATAAATAGCCTTCACGCGCGCAAACAGGAGGAATGAAGCCCCCAGAAAAATCTGAGGAAAAGTGGTGAGAATCCTGGCCCTGAGGTTCCTTTGTCAGGTCCCTCAAATACGGGGGAGTATTCGGGACTTTCCCGAAATTCCGACACGAAAAATTTCCCGAAATTTTTTTCCCGACCCTAAATTTTTGTTCCGATTTCCCACCCGATATATATCAATTTACCGACAATTCGGTAAATCGGTAAAATCGATAAATTTACCAATTTTCCCGAAAAGTTTTAAAAATAAATTAAAATATTATTTTTCAAATAATAATTCATCATATCTAATTTGAGTCAAATGCATTGATTATCCAAAACATACTCTCAAAAATAAAAATAAAAGTATTTAGACTAGTTTAATCGTAAAAATAGTGTAATATTTGAATATTTATAATAATTAATTTATTCTTATACGGGAAATCAGGGAAATTTCCCGATTTCAAAATCTCTTCCATTTCCCGACTTTTTTTTCCGAAAAAAATCGGTAAATTTCCCGATTTTACCGACCCGTAAATTATCGGAAGAAAAACATCGGTTCAGTAAATCGGAAATTACCGATTTTTGCTCACCCCTAGCCTCAACCAACAGAGCACCACTCTGTTGACTAAACTTGTAAAGTTTGTAAGTTAAGTATAGATTCTTAAAGCCTTACATGGAAATAAACGATTGAAAATGAAAACTATGAGTTTGTAGGAACGATGACTCTCATAATCGACCAGTTATCCTTTTCGAAGCTCAATCTGTGCAGCAGCGGTACATGATATACTTTTCCATGGAGCGGCCGCATTCAGCGCAGACCACTCTCTCTGGGATAGTTCCATTAGATCCGGGAAGAATCAAGCGGTTGCAGTGATGTGGAGTTTGATGCTCATGAATGTTCTCCTTGAGCGCATTCACAAATCCCAATGGTTCTACACGTTCCCTCCATGTCTCAAATCTCTCAAAACTGTTCCACATTGTCTCCCCTTTGGCCTTAGCCATTTCGTGTGGAGAAGCTCCCCCGCATATCACAGCCCAACCTTGATCACTTCCATCAAAGCTCAGCATTGTCATGATCTCTTGCAGAATTGGGTCTGTTTCTTGAGCATACTGACCAAGCTGATGCTGTAGCTTGGACTTTGAGTGCCACATGCTCTCTATTCTGACCCAGAAGAACCAGATCAACGTAAGGTTTGGTAGTACGTGTGCTAGCTTCTCCCTTTCAAGCATCTGGTTGTTTCTGCGCACTTTCTCTCGCGGGCTGCTCTTTCCTACATACAGCATTTCCAACCCAATTCCCGCCTGACGTGCCACAGCTTGTGCAGTGATGCAAAATTTGCGAATCCATTCTGTGTCTTCTCCTCCAAATAAGCAAATAAACTTACCTTCCGCAATCTGCCAAAAATGGTTGATTCATCGGTCAGGCTCTTCAGTATAAGAAACTAAGTATAATGCGAACGTATTTATAGAGCGTGAGAAAATACCCAGTTGAAGATCCTTGGCTCAACATTGTCCATCAGCAGCTCGATCCTCCAGCTCTCCTCCTTCCACAGCATTTCTTCTCTTGCACTTGTAAATGGATATGCAGCACTCTGCCAGATCCAAACCATGTGCAGCGCATTCGGGTTCACAACTTTTCCCTGAGGGTCTAAGACCACTAAGATTGGCTTCTTGTTGAACTTCCAAATTTCCTTGATGTATCTGATGACAGCAAGGTCAACCATTGAAGGATGCACTACAGAGAACCATGGCATTGATCCTTGCAGCATTTCAAAATGCTTTTGCTTCTCGTCATCCCACATTGTCATCCTGTCTACGACAGGCAGCCACACCACCTCAAAGTGGCTGTCAGCGGACTTGGTTGCATGCTGACGGGACTCGTTGTAGATCTGCTCCAGTATAATCAGCTCTTCACTCAAAATGTCCAGATCAGAAATCAAGATCAGGACATTCTTTCTCCTAAGGTTTTCAAGCCCAACCTGTTGTCATTTAAATGTCAGAGATCCTCAAAACAATCATAGTTTTTAAGATAAAATGCTGCTGTTCTGGAGGCTCACTCGGGTTTTTCTAGTTCCATCATAGAGTGGCAACTGATCATCCTTTGCGAAAAATAATGCCTTGAGGATTTTCATGTTGTCAACATGTGACGTCTCAAAAAGCCGGACTAGTGTCTGAAATGCTTCAACGTGTATCTTCTCATCTGGATCATGGAAATAATTTTTCCAGTGAGGTTCAGCACATTTTCATGGGTCAGATGTTAATGAATCAGTTAAAAGTGAACTTGCCAATTATGCGGTAGCAAAGGTCAAGTTGCTTCCGGAGATGGCTGTGGATGCTTCCGAGCTTATGTGCCAGGCTTGACAGCTCCCATGCCTCCGTTGTCGAGGCAATGTACCTAAATGATCAGACATTGAAGACTAAATGAAATTCACTATGAACATAGATAATAAAACTGAGGGAGTAAATTACTCATGACTCATCCCGATGAGTCCCATAATTTGCGAGGCGCAGGCAACAATGCTCCTAACAGTCCAGTAGACAGCAGTAGGAATGTGAGCAGTGGCTGCAGCCATTTCCGGTGTATCCTGGGTGATATACTGAGGTGAAAGTTCCTGGAACTCAATGATGCTTTTGGTGACTTCCATCATCACTGTGATCAGGTTGGTCAAGGCGTCGAACTTAGGCTTCAGCATGTCAACGCGTTCTAATGTCTCGGGCAGTTGTTTTAGGGTAGCAATAGATTTAGCTAAAGGGTTTGTTGGGTAGAGCTGAGCCACTAGCCAGAACTCGCCGTAGATGACAGCAAATGCTGCTAAGGCAATGACCACCTTCGAGTCCCATGTGTAGCTTGACAGTGTGTTGAAGATGCCCACTGTGGTTTGGTGGGCATCTCCTCCTCCAGCACACTTGCAGGAGATCTGTTAAATGATTCATCTTAGAGAAATAGCATAATCGAAAGAGGAGTAAAAAGAGTTGATTTGATATACCTCGCAGGAAATTTTATTGATGGTGTGAGCCAGAAGGTCTATCATGCCGCCCAACCCAGCTTGCTGTGCCTTGTCTTCAGACAAATCCAGTTGCGCTAAGGCGTGGGCATCCTGCAAATGCACCAGCAGTAAATTTAGCTAGTCTCAACTCAGACTAAGAAGCGAAATTCTGTTATTAGATCAAGGCTGAAATTTTACATGAGTAGCAACAACTCCAGGCAATGATGGGGTGGCAAGAGCGAAGATATTGTCAATAATATGAATCCAGGGATGCACATTTACTAAGCGTCCATCTGGAGCATGAGTCGCGACAATCTGTCTCATCATTGCAGTGTCATCAGATGACCCAAACATACGATGGTCACCTTGAAAGGGATGCATCTCAGTGTGCCTAGGAGCTGCAGGTACAATAGCATTGTAATGTGCCATCAAGAAACTATCCAAATCAAAGAAATGCTTGAATCTTAATCGTATAAATGTTTGCTTATTGAAACTGTTGGCGTATTGAACCTTATATAGCGGAGTCTCACCCCTTTGAGATTGGAAATATAGAAAGGCGCATCTATCCCAGAGGTACCCGCTACCTTGCTTCAAATGACTTATCTTCCTAAAGTATTGTCTGGTGCTTTTGAGTTTTTGATAAGGTTGTGCTTCAGTCTTCGGACTACGGTGAGCAGAAAGATTCGTTAAGAGGCGAAAGCGCGCTTAAATAAGTATGAAATTGCTCAGTCCAACTGCTCAACGCATTATAACTAGCTGAGTTCCAACTATATTTTGTGCTCATGAAAGCTCGACTGGTTGCGTTCCCATTTATTTTTAATGCTTCAGTTGATACATTACATAAATAGCTGTGTGAAAATGAGCTCGACAAGAGTGATAATGAGCTTAACAAAAGTAATTAGTTGAATAATAATGTAATCAAAAGTTTGGGACAATCTACTCAAACATTGTATTATGTTAAAGGTGACAATCTAAACAGATCAAGATTTAATTTGAGGCAAACTCGATGGGAGTAGAGGCATTATCCTCATTAAACTGAGCATAAATATTTAAAGAGGCCTTGACTGGGAATAATACTTTAATAAAATGGCTAGGCTTCCTTGCTTGGCTGTAAAGCATCTAGTCCTGAAACAGACAAGGTTCCTTGCTTCAGCTACATTCATACTATTGTAAATGAAGCTATTTTATAAGTAACTACATCAATATTGGAAAACGCACTATTTGGATCAAATGACTTTTATCTTTAAACTAGAAGCTGTTAGCATTTGAACTCTTCTTTTGATGCCGATGACCCTTACACAGCCACCCACAAACAGACAGACAAAAATCAAAGCAAAGCACGGCCAGCCAGAACACAACAAACAAACGAGAAACTACTGTCAGGCATTACCCCCAATCATACAGTGATTCACACTACGCGGCATAGACCAAGGCTACAACCATGTTATTTTTGGCTCCAAAGAAAGGCACGCAATTTAATTAGTGCGATAGTTTTTTTTCACGCATAACATGCTTTATCATCAATTCCGATCTTGTCCCGTCTTATTTAGAATAATGATTTTAATGTGTGTTGTGCGCTTTATTTATTTACACGTGCGTATTAATATCCATAATTCGTCAGTCTTGTGCGTTTTATTTATCTACTTGTAGGTTATCGAATTCCTGATGTTTTAATGGTTAATAAATGGTTAGACAAATGGATCAAAGTTGGATGTTAATGAGTCGTTTGTCTGTTGGTTACGAAGAAGGAATTAGAGAATTTCGTCAATTCGCTAAAGATTTTGCAAAACAAAATGAAACTGAATATGTGTATTGTCCATTCACTTATTGTTGGAATAACAAAAAAATAAAAGTCAGAGATCTTCGTATACATTTGTTGTTTAAGGGAATTGATTCACAGTACAATGTTTGACATCTTCACGGCGAGAATCAAACAGCTAGTTTCCCCCAGATGTAACAATAAGGGTTTAATTGTGAAAATATGGATTGGGAGGATGACGATCTTATTGGAATGGTGAACAACATCGAGAAAGAGATGAATGTCGGGTCATCTGTCATCGAAAAATTTAAAACTGATTCTAAGAAACCCTTATACCATGGTTGCACTAAATTTACGAAACTTTCAATGGTGTTGAACTTGTTTAATCTGAAAGCATAGAATGGATGGAGTGAGTGAGAGAATTTCACAAAACTATTAACACTGATCTTAGAAATGCTTCCTGATCCGAAGATGTTATTTTCTCGTACTTATGACGCAAAGAAGGTAATGTGTCATATGCGAATTGGCGTGTAGTATTTTTATACCTCAAAGTCAGGACTAAGAGATTTCAGTGCAGTTCAAAAACAGTTTATAAAACGAAGTATTTCAGATCGTCTAAGGATCAAACTTAAACTTATGCACCACATAAGATATAGCTTTAATATACTCAAAATCAATATATTTTTGTTTTGCTTTGCTTTGGTTAGGATAGATAATACGAATAATAACTACTCAAATATAGATAACTCCTTAACCTATAGGTCATGGGTTCAATCCATGGCTTACCAATATTCTTGCCTTGAATGAGGCCTTTCCTATTTCTTTTCCTACTCCCCATGTGGTGGAGTCTTTCCTATGTAATAGTTTCGGATTCAAAGGTTATGTAATGGTGTAGTCGATTGAAGGTCTTGTAATGGTATAGCTTCCATTGTGAATTGTAATGCTCGAGTTGAGCTTGTAATGTACCCATTGTAATAAAAAATATAGATAACTCCAATAAAAAAGATTTCGAAGTCCAATTTTTCTTGTCTAATGCATCAAAATAATGATAATAAGAGTAATGTAACGAAATGTCTAATGATTTTGATTTTAATATTTCAAGTCTCAATCTTCCGATTTGTTGACTTGTTTGATACGATCACATTAATCACGAACTTCGTTATGTAATGAATGTGAAAGTTTGGATTCTTCTAATCTCTAATGCTACTTCCGTAGTCACTAAACAATTACATAGCCTTATTGAATGGTAACTAAAGCCCTATCTTCTGATATGAAACTTAGAAAAAACTTATATTCATACAAACATTTTATCAAACACCTTGCATGCATCGTTATCAAAATATGTGAAAGAACACAAATCATCTAACACATAATTCATATCTTACTTAAACTAACATCAAGAGTTTTGTATACATCAAACAAGGTCCATTAGACCATGAAATAAAAGACTACTCACAATGCACTGTAAAGGAGTCCATGGATGAAATATTGAAATTGAAATCGAAATACTTATACGCGATAATGGCTAGTGCTAATAATGAGTGAACAGGGTGAGTGTGTTGATGTCCTGTGTTGGATTTAGATGCACTCTAGTCTCCAGATAATGGCTAGTGCTAATAATGAGAAGAGCCTTGCTTATCCAATGACTTAATTAAGTATCATGGATCGTTGTTGTCATTAATCCTCCATATCATAAGCAAATATGGATCTGAAGAATGCAGTTGCATTGCGTGGCTCGCCGATTTGTATCGGCCCAGACAATCCATATCATTTAGGTTTGATTGATTGAACTCAAACGAAAGTTGTATTTCATCAAATATGAACAGTGAGCATGCAACTGGATGGAAGTGTTCCAACTAGTATAAATATGGCAATATCTTCTGAGTTTATATAGACTATATGACCTTTGTGATGTTAGGGTGAATTGTTAATAAGTTCACGGCTGATTGAAACTTTCATATAATGGAAAACGAAGGAAGTCAAGTACTTTATAGTGTTTAGAAGCTTTATCCAGTTGGGCTTCTGTTTCTATGCTATGGAAGACTTTAATCCTACATGAGCAGAGCGGACTCAACAGATAGGAGAGTGTACACAATCAAATTGTTGGTAACAGTGAAGTCTCAACCACAAAGCCATTGTGAGGGCTTGTGTGATGAGATTCAGGTTTAAATTGGAGAATTCCTACTCTGTACGCTATGCGAAGTCAGCTAATGAGTTACCAGTTGTTGTTGATATATATCAGATGCTTTGTTTCATACTTTCATGTGATTTCAGTGTCTTAAGGACTGTGGTGCTTCACGGTAGCAGGTGATGTACTTAAACACAGAAGCAATGAAATGGTTAAGATGTGGAATTTTATGCTTCGCTAGTACTTGATGTTTGCTTCGCATCAAGTTGGATCAGAAGGATTCTGATGGATTTCTCTGTTAAATTCACGACATGCCTCGATCAGTTTGGCATGACACATTTGGTTGGCTGGAGGGGAGCCCAAATGATCTTTAGCCGTGATCAAGTTATGTTAATGTGTATAGTAGATTCCTTTTAGACAAAAGTTAGACAAGATGGTCAAGATGACGCTTGAATCTCATGCATGAATTCTAACCGTATTTCAGTTGCTTTGTGAGTAATTTTGTTCCAAGTCAAGAGCAACTAGAAATTATAACTCAAAGACATGACTGTTTATGCACTGAGTCGGGGCATGGACACGCTAGCAATGAAAGGTTTAGTGAAACTCTATAATTGATGTACCATTAAGGGCATCACATTGGTTCTAGAAGTGATAACGTATGGTTACATTATTTGGACAGATTTGAGGATCAAGTTCAAAAGAGTTGTGGCATGAGTGCACAATATCTTGATAATAATGTAAGTGAAATAAATTCATAGGAAGCTATGAGATTTGAATTTCCAGTCAACAAAGTTTGAAACAATTATTTGAAGCTAGTTACATCTGAATATGTTTCTAGAAAAGATGAAATGTCTCCTCATAAAAGAGTATTGAATTTGAATAATACTTTCAAATGTGGGGGGAAACATCAAAATCAATGAATGTGACACAAGATTTGTTAGATCACATAATAACATGCATATTATAAGAACAAGTAAATGCATGATTATGTGAAATGCGGATTGTTGGATCGAGGTTAGCTTGTACTTCTAGTCGTGAGGGTCGACTTGTCCCTCGATACGACTAGTCGCAGCGGAA